>JAQIWI010001344.1:0-17103 GCA_034698825.1 Deuterosminthurus bicinctus | reverse complement strand
TCTAAAATTAGAAAGGGTCGACTCGGGCTCAGGTAGTAATCTAAAATTAGAAAGGGTCGACTCAGGTAGAAACTGAAAAATATAAAAGGTCAACTGAGTTTATAATGCAGTGAGCTTGCACGGCTAAAGGAAACAACCGTGTATTATTTATTTATTTATTATTTATCATCATGGCAATTGTTGAGCATTGTGGTAATGGGTGATCATCCTGGTAATTGCATGATGATGATGATGAGTGTTGAGCGTTGTCAACGGCCACAGAAATGCACCCTCACTACTACCGTCACTGCACATGCGCGTGACAATATTGTAACTCAGGTAGAAATGTAAAATTAGTCATATAGGCTTATAGGCCAAAGGGGATATGCATGACTGATATAGGCTTACAGGCCAAGGGGTAATGCGTGAATCATATAACTCAGGTATAAATCTAAAATTAGAAAGGGTAAAGATGATGAAGAAGATCATGATTCATGATGAAGATGACCATGATCGGAAGTCAGGGAATGGGAACTGTCCGTATTCTTCCACAAGAGAGACTACGGTTTGCCCTAAAGAATACTATGTATTTGTGGACATGGGAAGTTTCCCTAAACCATGTCACTGAACTATTTCCATTCGGTGACATTTTAAAATCAAACTTTTTTCTTGGAGTGCGAATTTCTCAGCCATTTGTTGACCGATTTTGATGTTACACCAAAAAATTTCCCCAAGACTCCAATTTCAGAATTGCACCCATCATGCCTACTGCTTCAAAGTTCTTCAAGTTTGAAAGTGTAAACCTATCCCTGGCCCACCCAAGTTTGAATAGGGGATATAGGGCTTTACAGGGGATACTTGCACAAATTGGTGAATCATCGGCACACATTTATGGAAATGTAAAGATTCCACGAACGAGTTGCAGTGCAGTGCAGCAGTGTTGCTGTAAACTGTGAGAATGACTGAGCTCCACGAGCCAATCGATGCAAAAGGTTCTTGATTGCAGGTATTTGAGTTTTGCGGAGATTAAGGATTAGTATAGATTAGAAGCGAGCACAGTTGGCACCTTATCAAATGATTTGCAGAGATCGAGTGACGCTGTGACATATGTGGGCTTTCTATTCAAAATTTATCTGAGAATTTTTGGGACCCTCAAGTTAAATTTACTCCTCCAAATTTAAATGTTCCATGAGAAAATAATTATTTAAAAAGGCCTGAAGATTCCAATATGGATTCTAGTAATAGTATTGCACATAATCAAAATAGTAATTTTATTGATCTTGATTCAAAGATCCTAATTAACCTGAGAGGAGAGAAATGTTTGTTATGTAGGTTATTTATATTGTGTTTATGACAGTGAACTAAAATTGTTTCCTGAAGCTTGTAAAGTAAATTTACGTACGGGAGCGGGAGCAATTAAAACACCTGGCAAGGCATGGTGCTTTGAGGAGTATGAAGAAATTTCTAAAAATGAGAAATAATATTTAAAATTTGTAAATATTACGGAATTCTTGTGATTAGATTTTTAATTGTATATAATGATAACAAGGTAATTAAGACCCTCTCGTATCGACAAGATAGAAGCTACTGGCTACACATACACAGTCCTCATCAAAGACGGAGAGTACTACCCTAAACGTAACACACGTTATCATGAAGACCTTTTGGGAACTTGTGCAGGAATGGTTTGACCACAGATACAACGAGGAAGGGACGCCCAACCCTAAAGTTGTGACATATCCACTTTACAAATTCTATAATGAATTATTATTTTTTAACTCTCGAGAGTGGTTGCATTGAAGCCACCTCTGCCTTGGACGAGGGCAATCATTTTTTTTTATATTTATTATTGTTATCATCAGTTTCAATTTTCAGCTCTCTATTACCTTATCATCCCTTCATAGTCAGCTCCGATAAGGCTTTAAAAACTCGTTGACAGGGGAACTTAAATTCAATTCACTTCCACAATCAGTCGGAGACTCTCCTGTTGTGTTGCCATTATTCTATCCAAATATCTGTAATAATTTCCATTCATTTGCCAAGCAAGGCCATTGACTCCAGTGTTCTGCTATGTACACATTAGTCAGCTTTTCATTTATCATGCAGTTGCATTATTTCCAAAAGTATTTAGCTCAACCTGTAGAATTTGTAAATCGTGAACTTGTGACGACGACCCAACGTGATCTTTTGCCGCTCCTTATAAGTTGCTTGGCAGCATCCTCATCTTAAATTGCTGACACATTGATCCAGGTCTTCAAGGAAAAAGCCATGTAGCCGAACCATAAGAGCTATTCACAAAAACACCAAGCCCCAAATTGACAATTATGTGGTTGATCAAGTCAGCTTAAATTTGTCTGTAAAATTTGATTGCATTACAAAGTTAAACGCGCGAACCTTTACTGTAGAGACAGTCGTCATAGCGATAGCCATGGTGCCAGTTTCTTAAATTCACCCTTTGTTATGAGTTACTTTACAATACTGAGCTCAAGCGTGAAATTGGTATCCAGCTTGATTACTGCGATGTCCAGCTCAGTATCTCACATCAAATTTGATTTCGTGTGGAAAACTGAGCTGGGCTCCTGCTGCAACTAAGTGCAGAGAGCGTCAGCCTGAACTGGACTCAGACTTGTTCATTACTATTGGCTTCTGGCTTTTGTGTGTGTGCTCTTATGGGGTGTGATTGTTAGGCATATCATGCACGTGTATTGAAACTGTGAGAAGTTTCAGTTGGCACTTGGCTCAAGGTTATGCAGAAGTACAGAGGACAAAGAACGTGTGTGTGCAGACAATTGGCATGGCTGGAGGGCTGAAGCGAGTTCATGGCTAGCTTTTATTTACACTGTATAAGCTGCTCGCATACACAAGTGGGATCTTTTGACAGTAATCAATACATTTTCATTCAGTTACTGGCGTTCTCAGAGCAGGAGTCTACATCAGTTTTCTACGCGAAATCAGACCTTGCGGATGATTGGAGTCCAGCCGAAAATTATGCTTGACACGTAAGCGGAAATATTTCCGGAAATGTTGCTCCAGAGCTGTGCACACCATGTGTTTCTTTTAAATATCCAGTCTAGCCAAAGGCTCAAACTACCAAGAGAACGAAAGTCTGACGTATTGATTTCAGGAAAACATTTAGCCCACTATGCTATGTTTCACTAAGGACTCCACCATGACCAATTACCACTCACTCGTGCCACACAGCAACCCCGTGTGGCTGCCTGTTTTCCAGATCCACACCTCTGTGAACAAACTGAAGACAGATTCTTATTCTCTGCTTAATGACAGCCGCTAATAGTTCGTGAGCACATGCATTGTAGCTCCAAATAGATCAAAATATTGATTATAGGAAACGAAACTTTTGAGATACGGTTGCCCCACTGACCAATCAGTCTTCCAGCTTTGAATTTTCCCAATAACTTGTTCAAAAGAGAGAGCTCAAGGAGTTGAGCATTGGAATAATAATGTTGACATATTTTCCCTCCAATCTGCAAACGGGCCAATAATATAAATTTTTTGAATAAATTAGCAGGTGGCAGGTGGAAAGTTTGCTCTGCAAATAACAATGATATGAGCTCAATATCGCACTCAGATCGCTTCCACGTCAGAAAATTCCCGGCAACATTCCCAGCAACCCAAGCATTATAGACTTGGAATGTCTTGAGCAGTTCACTTCGAGAAAATAATGAGGTCAATGGAAGTTGGTTCACACCTTTAGGAACTTGGTTCAAATCTGCATTGAAGTAAATAGCAGGCAGATAGAGCAAGTCCGAGACGGAAGGGCAGTTAAATTTTTTTGCGTACAGGAGCGAAACTTGGCATGGCTGTATTGGTACAGGAAGTTTGAACTCGTAATTTTTCTCACGTACTTAATTTCCTGTGTGCACCTCCCACGGCTTGAGTTCTGTAATTTTCTGCTTTACCCAACAAATATTTGCAACGTTGTTGTGTCTCTTTTTTTTATTTAATTTGCTCCCAATCAGGCGTTGTAAACTTGCTGCAAAACACATTATCTACTATGGCGTGGCTGAAAGTTCTATGGGTCCACTACTTATAAAGGATTATGCATTAAAATAATTTTTATTATGAGTATGCAATTAATCTGTTTGGTTTCAATCCAATGACCAATGCCTTGCCACGATTTCTATCAATTCCCTGAAAGTACGAACCGCCGCTCTTTTCAATGATATTCATAAAATTCTGAGGAAACATCCTCTTAACTTCAACCCACCTCACACCATTAAATCTCTCATTTACCATTTTTAGTCTCCACCTGCACCGAATTTATTTTCATCAACATGCACCAGCAATTATCACACTTCATGCAAACCATCCGTCTCCATGCTGTTGTCATCTTAACATGAATTGAAGGCAGAGCTGATAAGTTGAGCGGGTCCGGGTCCTTGGCCTTTTTCCATAATTTTTGTCGTCACCAAAAACAATATTTTTATTTAACAATATTGTTAAATTTTTCTTTGGTTTTCAAGAACAAAATGGCCGTCTGTTTACAAGCTGTCTAAAGGTCTCAAAAATGGGCAAATACTCAGAGCTTTAGCGAAACAATCTTATCGAAAGCAATTTTGAGAACCCAAATCTCATAGTACAGTTTTGTCAAACGAAACTGAAATCGAAATTCAAAGCCAACTAAAATTACGAGCGAAACTGATGCTGAAGATAATTTTAACCAAAACAGGCAGAACTTGTGTAAAAAACGACAGACAATACTATGGGCTGTTGAAAGCTAAAAAGGTCAATTATTGTTTTGAAAATGGCTATTTATTATACTGAAAGTAGATTTTTGTTACATTGAAATCAAATCAGCTTTAGGCAAACATGTGTCAGTGGGCAAGGGAGGTTGTTCACATTTAGTTGGAATGCAATGCTAATGAATGGCATTGCATAATGTAATAGATAAGTTGGAAAGTACTGTCAGTTTCAGTACTGGAACATTGTGAATGTTAGGAGAGGCGAGGAGGAAGCCTTATCACATACTTTGAATATGTGTCCCTTCTCTTCGTTCTCAAATATGTTAAGGGGACGTATGGAGCGACGACCCGCAATCGCCTCATACAACGGTCTCCAGTTCTACAATAATTATCATTGTTAATTTACATGATATTCGTCACTCGGGGAATCCTATAAAAGGGAGTCGAGTGGACTTGATCGGGATCTTGTCATTAGTCTCTTCGTCGTCACCTTAAGAGGTTCGGAAGAGTGCTCTCCTGCTAACTCAGAAGGAGTCAGGGAGCTGTTTAGTACAAGGCCTAATATTGGACTTGTAATTCTGGAAATATTAGAAATAGTAAATGCTTTAATAAAAATAGACGTTATTTTTATAATTGTTGTCGCATCAACGTGCAGTTCTCTCACACAATTTCATATCAACCTTCGTGGCACGGTTTCACATGGAGGAGCAATAAATCCTGGGCATACTTGATAATTAACAAATTTTCCAGCGAGAAGGCCTCTCTCAAGAACTGACTTTTAACACAATACAACGAAAACTTGCGGTGCCTATTGAAATGATCGCTGAAAACGGCGGAGTAGACTTAGATATGAGCAGTACATAATACAATATTATGTAAAACCGTACATCTAAGAACGTTTTTTTCATAGATCGCTGAATTATCACATGAAACGTTTACTTTTCGTCGCAGTGCAGGCAAACGGTAGAGTTTAAAAAACTTCCTTCCAGTCCTGACTCCGTTTCACCATGAATTTAAATGAAGATAAGAGCAATAGCTTTTCCCGCAGTTTAATCTTCTTTTATCCTCGTGCCAAATTAAAATGCGCTGCGCTGCCAAGATAGCTTCATCTTAAAGGATTTATCTTTTTTTCATCACGTTAAACGTTAGCTTTATTTAAATTTATAAATTTTACAATCTTAATCACAGAAATTTTAATCACATGAAAGACTCAAATGCCCCCGGCTACGGGTTACAGAGGACTCAAACCTCCGGCATTATTTAATGTTTATTACTTTCACCATGACTGATAGAATCGTTGGTTTGGAATTTTGTGCCCCCGGATTCATCGGGCTCTTGACGGTTCATTTCGCAACTTGCCAAGGATCGCATTCAATTTATTATATTCATTATTATTTTTGTTATCATCGTGAGTTTGGAGCTGATTCTGTCTCAACGTGACAATAAATACGCATCAAACTTCAAGAACCAACCGGTGATTCCGCTGCTTGCTTATTTTTGCTCTATAGCTGGAGTCCACAATCAAGATTCCAATGTACTTAAAGATGGTGATAATGTCCGCGAACAGGAAACAAATCATTTAGCCAACGGCAGCTTAGGAATCCACTAGGATGAAGAAGACTCGATTGGGAAGTCCAACGATTGCAGCAGCACTAGTAATTCGTCCGAAAGTGACCCACAAATTTACTACATGTTCCACACATGTAACAAAAGGACAAAAACACGAAATAATTTCAAAACTTATTACCTTCAAGAAGACCAGCTCAGGATCCCAGTTAGAATAAGACTCGTTAGGTGGGAAACTGAGCTGGGCTCTTGAGCAACCCGGATGCCCAGGACAGCAACCTTCACTACACAAGAGCGCTTTGAATACTGCCGACTTTTGGTTGTAGTTACGAGCCCACTGACTGCAGCAAAAGTCGATTGCATTATTGGTCGACCAATGCAATGTATGATGAAATAATGGCCAATGCCAACAACTTTTTTGTTAGAGAAAGACTGACAGCCGGACATGGGTTAACTTGCGTGCGAAAAAAGGTAGCTATTATGTGTGGGAAATCTTGCCATAACTTAATTATTTTGTATGAATACTTGTCCGGTCGCATCGTTTCAGCTCATACTAATTATTCGCCTTTGTTGAATGGCATTGATGGCTAATTTTCGTCATGAAATAAATTACAGCACTCAACTGCTGTAAAACTGTGGGAGTAGAATCACCAATCGAACCAAGACGGTACGAGTTTCCAGCAACTTCTCACAGTCTGGTTTACCTAGTAGGAGAAAATATGGTGGTTCATTTTATTATCAAATTGCTTCCAAGTGCCATGCCGCGGTTGAGAACAAGTGGCTGTCGCGCTGGCAACTGCACTAAATGCTCATCAGACCCTTCCTCCCCGGTCTTCGTCCTCGGTCTCTCCTTTTCTTGTTTACTTACCTTAATAGTCGAGCCAAGAGCCAACTGGAATTTCCTGTAGCAAGTGCATGAGTTGCTCAGTACTCCCACGCCATGTGATCACTCACACGAGGGAGCACACAACACTACAAGTAGATTTTCATCCAGTACACAGGCTGGCTGAACCGCTGTAGAAGCAAATCCCGGCTCAGTTTTTTACACTCATGGAATCATTGGATTAATGATTAAAATGGAGGAATCATTCAAGAATGACTTTTCCAGCGAAGATTTTAATTCATTTCACAAGCTAGACTTGAACGTTGAGCGTCAGTATAAAAAAATCGGTCGGAGCAAAAAGAAAATTTTTAAGTGCCATATGTGTGGCTACGAATCCAGCAAGGGACATAATTTAACAAATCACATGAGGACCCACACTGGTTAGCGACCTTTCAAGTGTTTTGTTACAGATTGTGGACTCGCGTTCAGAAACAAATCAACTTTGAATGCTCACATGAAGCAAAAACACAGCAATAAGCGTCCGTTTAAATGCGATTTTCCAGGCTGCCTTTATGCTGCCAAAACAACTACCGGTTTGTCAGCACACAAAAATACTAGACACAGTGATGATCGGCCATATGCTTGCCCAAATAATGAATGTAGTTTTCGATCAAAATGGAAGAGTCAGATCAAGCGTCATGTCAAATTTGTCCACAATGCAATGTAGCTAAGACGTTTACTTGTACAAAATGTGACTACAAAACTGCTCAAAGAGGCCATTTGAAGCGCCACATGCGTCGTCACTCAGCAAGAAGAGACTTTAAGTGCAATCATCCACAATGCACAGCAGCTTTCAAGCATTCGTCACAGCTGAAGCGTCATCTCAGCCAGCTGCATCAAGAAAATAATATCCAGTGTGATCATCTCGGTTGCGGCCAATATCTAACTACCATGAAAGCCTTAGAGGACCACCTAATGCTTCACAACCCTTTGGGCAGGCCATTCAAGTGTCCGTTGTGCTTTAAGCATTTCATAACCCTGCAGAAAATGCAGGAACACTGCTTTGTTCACACAAATGAAAAACCATTTCAGTGCGGGCATTGCAAGTATGAGGCTTCTACACGAGGTAACATTAAGGTACACATTTCGTCAGCACATGCTAACATCGAATTCCCGTTCATTGTCCATCTTCTGGCCGACCGGGAGTGTCTTCAGTGCAAAGTGACCTTGTCAAGTGTGGAGTTTCTCATCCATTCTAAAAACCATGAGGATCCAGTTACGAGGACTTAAAAATTTGAATAAATATGACTTGAGAGACTACCACGTGCGTCGTCGCTATCTCAGTAGGGACTTCAAGTGCAGTCATGAAGCATGTAATTCAGCTTTCAACAGTTTGTACGACCTCAAGCGTCATGTCAACGTCAACAACTGTCACCAAGAAGGACGTTTCCACTGCGATCACTTTGGTTGTATGCGAAAATTTTTAACTGTCAATGCGCTTAATACACACCAATTGGGTTCTCATTCAAGGAAAACACTTTCGTGCTCCAAACTTAGTTGCAATTACCGCACAAATAATTCAGTCAACTTAAAAAACCACATGATATCTCATGATGTCAGAAATTAGAAGTTTTCGTGTCCGATAAGAGGTTGCCGATACAAAGGAAAACATAGACCAGCTGTGGAATGTCACAATTGTCTTCACAAGTGCTTGATTAAATGCCCCGTATCTGGCTGGGGAGAATACGCCTTGTCCCAGAAAGCGTTCAAAAATCACATGCAATTTCACAACCCTTTGGGTTGGCCCTTCCAGTAGTATAGTGCCCTTTGTGCTTCAAACATTACCCAGCGTTGCTCGCGCTAAAGCGGCATACTTCATCTCACACCAAAGAGAAACCATTCAGGTGTGGGCACTGTGAGTATGGAGCTGCAAATCGATCAGAGGTTAATGGTCACATATCTTCAGCGCATGTCAACCTCAAGTTTCCATTTATTATTCTGCTGCCTTGGAATGAACGGGAATGTCTTCACTGCAAAGTGACGTGGCCACTTGGAGAATTTTGTATGCATTTCATGAGCCATATGGTTCCTGTTGTTATGTTAAAAAAGTTGATCTTGATGAAATTGCAATGCTGAAAATTTTGTAAAACTGAACGTTGTTTTAATAACATAGGCCAGTAATATTTATGACTTGTAGCCACTTGAAAGCTATGCAAAAAGCTTACCACGTGAAAGAAGGTTGACGTGCTTCTAAAATTACTTTACGGTCCAAATTCAATTACACTTACAAAACTATATTTAGGATATTAAGTTTTATTCATTGAAATATTTCGAATACATTGAATTATTCTAACTTGAGTTGACTCAAGTCAATCAAATTACATTTATTTTAAAGTTAGACATAGCAATATATTTTAGTGAAACATAGGTATTACTCGTCGTTGATTGTGCTGGCGCGTTCTGATATTTTGACAACAACAAACTTTATGACACATTCAGATAACTCACAGTGATAAATTAATCCACCGAATATTTATTTGTAAATTAAGTTGGACTCCTGCACGACAGCGACTACTGCGCGGTTGACCAGCCTGTTCCACAGCTTTACCAAATTTTCAGAAATTCGATTCATTATAAGCAGAACAACCTTTGCCATGAGCAGTAGGTGGTGAGCAACAAGCTGGCAAATACGCCGTTCCTTCATGAACACACTCAGAGCCAGCAGCATGCCGATACCAAAAACTTGAAAGACTGCAGTCAAGTTTTCCATCGTCACCCCACTCCACGGGGCTTCGCCCACTAGCAAATCTGGGTTATATTTACGCCAGACCACGCCAAGGTTTGATTGCCTCAGCCATTCTTCCCCTGGTACTGGTTCTCCTCGGGACACTTGAAAGACCCACGAATTGCCTGCGAACCAAGCATATGCACCATCCTTCCAGTACTTCCATATGCCACATTCACGAATATTGCCAAAATATTTCTGCAAAACTTGTCCAAGAAAGTTACTTTGCACCAAGGCGGGCGTCCAATGACTAAAAAATGGCAAGTAGCCGCCACGCAAAACTCGAAAATTCTTCCAGTAGGCCATACTCCATGTTTCACATGCCTTGACGAGTTCCGGGCTGGATACATACGCAAAAACTATTTTCGAGCTTGTATTGTGGTTAGACGGAATCAATTGGGCACTATGTAAATCTACCATAGTAATTTTATCTCCCAATGTCCGCAAGACAGGTACAAGGGATTCATTTCTGTAACCATAATTCCCCAAATATGGATCAATCTCATTGTGGATTAACGATACCGAATTTTCGTTTTCATAAGTTAGCCAAGTGTCACTCAACAATGGGTAGTCTTCGACCTCTGCCAGTTGCTGCATATCATGAGGACATTCTGGAATAGAAGGTGACGTAAGCTCACTGACCATGTTTCCACCGTAGCACATCCCAAGCAGCATTGCTCCAAATGCCCACAAAGTGATCACCAGCACCATCTGCCTGGAGGCCGAACGGATCAACTGACCGTAGCCGTAGAATCGCTCAATAAGCAACATGATGACAACTGGCACGGACGATTGAACTTTGCTCGAGAAGGAGGCGGATGTGTTTGTAGCCATGGCGGCAATTGCTGCCGACAGGCATAGGCAGGATGTAGCTGCAACAACCCAAGTCATCAGATCATAAGCCTTCACAAAGACCGTCAACCCTGTCGTTGTTAACTTGACGATGCAAACAAAGTGAATCTCTTCATACATTACTGTATAACTGACAACGTTAAAATTGTTTGTCCCGAGTCTTGTTAAGTAAAGGGTATGAGTTGAGAGTATTTTTGATACTACAACTTTGCTGATACTCAGTTTTGGTTCAGAATAGACTTTGTGATCTAGAAATGTAACGTTGAGGTACTTAGAAATGACGCCTAGAGAACACGCATCAGGTGTAACAAATATTGCAGCCCCAAAACTGCACTGTAATGAGGAAAACATTGTTCCATACGTCCGAGATATCGCTCCTTGCACGTCTTTGTGGATAATATGGCTGAGCTGCTGGAGGTGCCCTTCTTGGAACTTCATCACTTTGAACAAGAACGGAGCACCTTGAAAGGCATGCGCAAAGCCGACAACATTCACCTCTCGTTCGTCCAATATCAAGAGGTACACCGCAGGTGATGAAACCGTTGCGAGCTTGGAGAACAAGCCGACATTGTCGATGGACAAGAACTCCTCATTCCTCATGAAGATCAGAACGTAGTTGAATGGGATATTGTACTTTAATAGCACATCATAAAATTCACCAACAGGTTTTTCATTTTTGAATATTTTTGAGGTTGTGTCTGGGCTGTAGAGGTTGAAGAGAGTTGTAGTGTATTTGGTGAAGATGGGATGCGGTTCCAATTTGTGAAAGCGTTGATTGAACGTAGAACTCCTGTACTGCCGATGAGTATCCACAAAGGCCGCACAGTTCATGTTTTGCGAAAAGAATTGGATGTACTTCGTTGATGCAAGGGAATCATTTTCAGATTTGTAGGCATAATCAAAAATGTAGACTATGCAGTTTTTAAATGACGACAAGAGCTCAACTGAAGTTGTGGTCAAACTCTTTGTATCTTTGTGAGGGCTCAGGCTGATAGTAGCGCACAAGGTCGTCTGTGCGAGAACGCACAGACGAATAGTTATTAATATTCTCATTTTCGCGGTTTCTAACTTTTTTAACATAGAGAATACGCCTGAAGACTCCTTAAAATTACTGTGTTAAATCCTCACTTTTATCTTTCTGTCTAAAAAAATTGCATGAAAACAACTGATATTTAAAAACGTAGTTTAGAATATAACGAAAAACAAAACGTATTAATCGATCTCATTTTAAGGTGACATAGGTTCCAAAAGTGTCATCAACGAAGCTACTCTGCGTCTAAAAATTGACGGCTAAACTGACGTGGCTTCATGATTCAAGCTTGAAAAACTTGAATATAAATGGATTAAACTTGAAGAACAACTTGATCTCCAAAGGTTTTGGACTAACATGGTAGAGAAGGAAGAATCAAAATCCTCAAGTTTAATCAAGCTTAAGTAAAATAATCGGTTGGGTTCACATTAATTTCTACTGGTGTGGTAAATAAAGCTTTGAGGGTTCACTGCCTTGGGGCCATTCAACAATTACGTCATCAAGACCATGGGTCCCTCCGTCGTCAAAAATATGACCATTTATGACAACATGTATGGGTTGTACAACGACCAAATGACGTCACGCACTACTTAACCTTCACCATATCATTTTGTAAATGGAGCATCCTGTCACAAGCCTCTATAACCATGCGCACCTCTTTGCAAATATTTGAATTAAATTGCAGGAGCATGACTTTTCATTATGCCGAGGCTTTATTCATTGTATTGACGTCCCTCCATGAGGTACTCGGCTTTACTAAAATTGGTATAAACATAAAATTTAATCATGGTTGCTCCAAAGGACTACACTGGTACTAAGTACCTTGTCATAAGGTCATTGTACAAATCTGGATTCCCACAAAAGTCAAGTTAGTTAGAATTTTATCAACTAATCCCCTTTTGCGATCAAATGGTTTCACTGCCAAATTTTTGGCGTCAGAGCCCGCTGTAAATTATTGTATATTGGATTGAGGAATTAGTTTGATTTAACAGAACTGGAAGCTGACAAAATGTGTTACATTTTATGGAATGAACAAAAAGAATGTAGACTTGATCAATGCGAAAATTGAAAAAGCTCAAGCGCAAGAAAAGTGTTCAAAATGGTAGCATCAGCCTGGCATAGAAAACTGCTGACGATGACGACAGAGTACATGAGTCACTACATGATTTTATGACAAATGATGACGAGTGCCTGCATGGGTCATAAAATACCCAAAATGGTGGTGACGTCATTGTTGAATGAGCCCCTTACAAAGATGTCATCTACCATTCTGGGAATAGACTAAAAAATTGCCCTTTTTCTCATTTGAAGTTTGCTCTGTCAGTCAAGCATCGAAATAAATTAAGCTGATAAATTGTTTTTGATCTAAAAATCGCAACGAAAACAAGTTAAGTGAGCAGCTGCGTTCATGAGTTAGTTATTCCGTTATCATGCTCCTGCAACAGTTTAACTTTAATTTAACTGGGTTAAAAATTGCAGAAAAAGAGGAATTCACATGCAAAAACTAGTTGGTAATACAAACAAGTACGTACTTAGAGACTGATGAGGGACGCTAGTAATGTATAGTTGCTAGTAATTGTACATCTTATTATACTGGAGGGCTCAGCGGTGTCTTTATTGCCTGTGAGTACACACAAACTAATTTCAGCCTTCACCCTAAAAATTCTTTGTCACTCCCTGAAACTGGGTCCCTGGAACAAAGTTCCCATTCAAGACCACGTACAGGGGCTGCTGCATTACAGCCTCTCAATTCTCTCAGCACATTTCGCATCTAAATTTAAAACTCCTTTATCTAGTTGGCTGTTGGCAACACACAGTCCCCTTCAGCCTTTCCTTCTGCAGCATCTCAAGTTGTTCCCAGCATTTCTGTTTGGTTTTAATTTTCTTTACAGTTTCAAAAAAAATAATCTCAGATTTAAAGTATTACGTCATATCCTTGCAAAATTCCAATGAAGAAAGTTTACAAGTCCGGCCAAGAACTCAATTATCGTCCGTACAAATGTAAGTTTGCCGGATGCTTTTATTCAGCTAAAAGGTCGGGTACTTTGACGGCACACATGAAAGTGCACAGTGGTGATCGACCACTAGCTTGTCCAAATCCTGAGTGCAAATTTCGTGCGAAACGACGATTCACAATCAATCGTCATGTAAAGTGTGCTCACGGTGACGCTAAAACCTTTGAGTGTTCCATTTGTGACTACAAAACTGCTCGAGGCGACAGCATTAAGTCTCACATGAGTAGTCATATATTGAGCAGAGACTTTAAATACAGTAATCCAGAATGTAAAAAATATTTCAAGAGTTCGTACGATATGAAGCGTCATTTTAAAAATCGACACGTGGAAAGAAAAATCAAATGTGACCATCCCGATTGTGGAAAAACATTCGCAAACGCCGGTGGCCTGCGAAGACACAAATGGAGGGTCCATGCAAAGAAAAATCTCGCCTGTCCCGGTCAGAACTGCGGCTTCCGTGCACATTATGCGGCTACTTTAAGAACACGTATGAACGTCCACTACAAAGTAAACGAGAAGATTTCGTGTCCGATGCATGGCTGTGAGTACAAAGCAAAGAATACCAAGGCCATGGATTGGCATATTGGTCGTCATGAGACTCTAAAAAAATGTCCTGTTTCCGGATGTGATCAATTCGCATCTAGCGTGGCAACATAGAAGACCCACATGAAATTGCATTCTTGGGGCAGACCCTTCCAGTGTCTTCTATGCTCTAAGCGTTACAGAAAAAGAAATAATCTAGCCATTCATGCTGTAGCCCACACGAAAGAGAAGCCATTCAGCTGCAGCCATTGTGAGTCGGAATTTTCATCTCGGCCACGCATAAAGCGCCACGTCTCTTCTGTACATGGGAATCGCAAGTTTCCGTTCAGTATCCTTCCTTTGAATGAGCGTGAGTGTCTTCGGTTTAAAGTGACCTTGCCTCTTGGAGAGTTTATTGTTCATTACATGAGTCACATGGTGCCAGTTGTGGTAATTGAAAGACTTGAAATAAAATTGTTGTAATGTGTGAAAGATTTTTATGAATTTCTATGTTTGTTAAGGGTCCTACAGAGGACATTGATGCTTGTTCCAACTTAATCAATAAAAAAATCAAATTTAGCACTTTATAAGCACTTCATTCCGAAGGAACATGTATTGACCTTCACCAGAAATTTGCACCATGTTCAGTATTCGGCTGTAGCCGATATTCATCACATATCGAGCTTCACAGTCCCACAGCTTGTTTACAAATGAGAGCTTAAGTAGCCCGAAATTGGAAAGATTTTGCAGTATTGTCCTTAAGACCTGCAATAGGGCAAATCATAATTAGTAGAGTACTTTAAAAAACAACTTATGAAAGGTAATTTGAATTTTGAGTTGCTCTATTACTACATTATTACAAAGGCAGTCCGCCATTACTAATTCTACAAAGCTATAGCTCCTTCTGGCACCGTTAAATCTCGTGAGTATAAAAATACAAATAAAAGGAGACGATTGAAATGCGCGAGGAAATGTACAGGCTGACTCAGATCCTTCCACGTCCTCCGTATCTACAGTACTGAGGAGTTCTGGAAGCAGGCATGAACTTTCTAATCCTCACAGTTCATTGCCTTTAGCTTATTACTTTATATTTTTAGAACTTTAAAAAAAGAAAAAATGCCTTACATCCAAACCCCTACGGGGATGGTGCTCAGCATGAACCAAAATCCATTCACACCCGTCACATTATCTGTCGGAATGAATGAATGAATCTGAAGTAATGACGACTCACCTTACCGTCGCTTCCATACTTTTAACTGCATTAGTCTTAAAAAAATATGTTACTGCGTCGCTGATGTTGACAGTGAACTGATGAGTCCAAGTTCTTCAAAGACCAACCACTTACACTGAAATGCTCTTCAATGAAAGCTGATCATGAGCGAATATGTTCTTACTAGGGTTAGGAGCCAGGCCTCCAAGCGGAAATGACCGGCCACAATAGTAAGTTGTCAAATAAGGTGATTACAAAACTCACCTGGTCAAAATGGTACAAGACCAGAAATGCTCCTTGCATTATTGGCTGGGAGAACAAAAGCCAAACGAGGGCGAGGGGTCCATAGAGCAATTTGGCATAGAAATGGCTCAAGCTGTACTCAACTGCACTCAAATCAAACTTATTAAAATCAACAGCAGAGAATGGATTTGAATTAAGATAGAAGGGCATCTCTAGAACAGTGCACAAAATTTGTCAAAGTTTCTATTTCAAAGTAATAGTCAGATGCTAATAAATTGATGTAATTGAAATAGCAGCTGAACAAATTTGAATAAATGTCAACAAATTTATTGCAGACATAACTGTAGTTCAAGTACCCAATATTCTAGAAATTTTTTGAATTGTTACTTAAGAGTAACAACGACGACATGTCACATGCCCAATAATGGTTTCTCATTCATTGACTCGCTCGCACCTGCGTACATTCCATCCAATTAAGACATGATTTGATGACTGAATTGTTTTCATATGCCATATTTCTTGCTTCACACTCGTCAGTCAATCGTCAGTTTCATTACGCAGCCCCATAGGCAACATGTTGTAGACACAGGCGTAAGGCTTCATGTGCTGTAATGCTACAGAAGAAAATACAAGTGCATTTCCATCCATGCCAAAATCCAACAGAAAGCCATTTTTTTAAAAAACAAATCACCTTCATCAACATCAAAAAGGTGAGTCATGAGTGTTGCATCCAGATTTGGGCATCTCGCAAATGCAACCAACCCCGTCACTTTTGACAACTTCAAAGCGGACAGGGGTTCAAGATAACTTGAGATCGGCAAACTAACCATTCCATCATCATCATCATCATCATCAGATAGAGATCGAAAAATCAAGAAGAACTTGCGAAAATCTGTAATAATTTAGAATTACTTAAAACAATTTTGTTTTTTTACAAAATCTTGTAAGCTTAACTTACTCCTCAAACAAGTAATGGCTGGCATGGTCGGAACAATGTTAACTTTCTTGAGAAATTCGTCGTCCTTTTGCCTAAGTTCGGCAGCTTCCTCAAGAAATATCCCGCAGATGACGCTGTCAAGATCTTCGATGTGATTCTGTACATTTACCGTAACTGTAAGTTCCTTCAAATCAACCCAAAAATTCCAAATAGACCCAAAGGAAGCTGCTCCATACTCCTCGCTCACTCGAAGTCTTTCGATATGAGGAAACATTTCAGCAAAGAATTCGGACGCTTTCGGGATGCTTGTAGACAAATCTAAATCCTTAATGTTGATAGCTAGACCAGGCTTAGGTTCCTGCTGTGGCATAAGGGGAGACAACCCGATATGACCTCAGAAGGGCGTAACTCACTGATGGACACACTCGCTTGGCTATG
>JAQIWI010001343.1:0-17112 GCA_034698825.1 Deuterosminthurus bicinctus | reverse complement strand
AATCATTCGTCGAACACCAAACGTTCACCCTTGTGCATTACAAGAACTTGCCGTAAATCTCGCATCCCCTCAAATCAATAATTTAACTCTGTTTGTTTGAGTACGCAAGAAGTACTTTGCACTGAGCCCAGATGCAATTTCAGTTGTGGCAGCGTCGCCATACTCAAAGTACGTACATCTCAAGGGACACAAGCTTCCAATCCTAAAGTGCCCTGGTGATTCCTGTGGCTTTCGTACAAAGTACAATCACTGTTGGCTCAAACACACTTCCCGTCGTCATAATCATTATGACTTTCAACCATCTGTCTTGGAGGCGGGTGCAATTGTCTCTGGCCCAAAAGCAGCTGGTTCGATGAATACATTACAATGCAGTAGTTAGTCACTGACTGTAGTTTCCAGACAAAGTTCCGACAACACTACGACCGTCGTGTAGTTACTCACAAGAAAGAAGAAACAGGAAAACATGTGTGCTCGTAGTGCTGTTGCAGATTTAGTAAGTCGAGCCTGCTAAAATCTTACGTTCAGAGACATATTGGGGAGAAACCTTACAACGACTCTCTCTGCTCCTACACAACCATAGGCCACCTCCAAATGAAATTGCATGCCAGGAAAATACACCAAATTTATGTACTTTCTCGTGGCAAAGACGATCAATTTAGAAAGTGTCTTACTTGTGATCAGAATTGTTTTAGTTATGAGTCTGTGCTTCATTCAATGAGCCATTTGCAGCCTGTTGTAGTTTTAGAGCAGCTTAGGATTAAATTCTTTTGAATTGAACCGCATGGAATGAATAAAATTTTTGGTCCAAAATATGTCTTGGTATTAATGCTGTTACAAGACTTACTGTTATGGATAAGTTTGTTTTCTATGCATTTACGTAACCAATTTAAGTTTCAGATAATTTACTAATAAAAATTGATAAGGCAAATGTTATTTGTTGTAATTAGTACTTTATTCTGCTTTTGAGTGACTCGGTCAGGCGGGACAAACGATTGTGTCCGCCTTGCTGCCCTTTGAGGCAAACTAAGATTTTACACCCGAGAGGGTGAGCTCAAAAAAATGAACGACCAAGGAAAATGCTGGAACAGCTTGTGCGATGAGGACCTTCACAGTGTGGCTTCCCAAGAGCTGCGTTTATCAGACCAAATTCCAGCACAAGCACGAGCGTCACCGAGTAACCCACAAGAAATACGAAAACCGGAAATTTGTCTGCACATGCGGCTTTTCTAGACTTTGTTACTTTGTTGTAGCCAGAGGTTCGTTCGCAGGACTGCTTTGCTTGATCTCGTTTCGTGAGTCCGACACACGAGCTCTTTTAAATGCAAGTTCTTGTTAGCTTTAAAATACTGACGACAGTTGGCCAATGCAATTGCATATTCGCACAATGCAATCACCAATGCCGTGTAGATCAACCGCGCAGCTAGCATGGGCTCCAAGGGGCTTCAGCCCCCTCCTATGCTTCAAAGTTTACACTAGTTGTAATGAAGGTTTCGGTCAATCTGTAAATTCTTCTGAAAATTCGGTCATTTGTTAATTTGTACAGTATCTATTCAAAAGTATTAGCACCATGATTACAACCTCGTACTTTCATTTCTACTGGCTGCATAGGTTGTGCTAGAGAGCTGAAACTTTTAGTAAAGTTCAACCACTTACCCTAGTTCATAAACTATAGTTTGGGGTGAATCGCTCCACCCAGTCCCCTTCGGCGAGAGAATTCCCAATGCCCATGCGAAAAAGTATTAGCACCTTGAGGTTTTCCGAATCTTTTGGTGCCGAAACATGATTTTTGTTCAATTAAAAGTGTTCGAAATCGTACTACTGACGTCTTGAGAACAGTTTTGGTACGTTTGGTTGAGCTTGGCTCTTCGCTCTTGACGTTATTAAATTTTCAACGTCAGCTTTACTAACATGTAAACATACTATTTTCTTTGAAAAAGCTCGTGTCAAGAATTGACTTGGGGGAATTTTGTCAATTTTTATGCTTCAGAGTATTGAGAAATCAGTGAGCTATGTTTCGCCAATGAAAAGTTGGAACTATTACTTGCATGCGCAACACGCTAGCCCCCTCCTTTTCAAATTCCTGGCTGCGCGGTTGGCCATGACCATCAGGATTGACTCATGTAAAATGTACGTATGAATTTTTCATTCTTTACTGCAACGTTAGTCAGTGCAGAACGAGTAATTTTTGCGCTGGGTCAAATTTTAACTGAAAAGTACAATATATTTAGTTCTGATGCTATAAAAGCTGTGTGATTTTTGCGATTAAATTTGCCTGAAAAGTAGATTAAACCAAAACAGAAATTTTTTATCTGAATATCGGTTTAACCCGAAAATGCCGGTATCAGCTATTATAAAAACCTGGTTAAACCCTAACCCGTATTCTGAATAAACGCAATACCTATACCCGTAAATAACGGCTATTCAGGTTTCTTCGGGTTTTGAATACCCTCTCAGTTTGCATCAGGTTTTTAACTCTGATGCTGATTATGACTCACTTTCTCTCTCACACTGCCCTGCTACAAATCTGAGTTCACTGCACGACTACCATTCATAAGAAGATTCATAAGATTTGGACAGTTTTCTCTGGTTTGAATTCAAAATTTCATGATGATCCTGTATATTTGATGGATGTTTCCATAGGTTTGTCTCTCATAATAAAAACTTTGAAATAATCATTTGAAAGATTTTTTGGCTAGAAATAAGATGCTTGCCACCAAAACTACAATGCAATGTTGTGACTTTGATATTGCAATAATTCTTATTGTTGTGGCCGAACTGTGCTAAGACAGAGTATTTGAGTACAAAAGTATTTGAATGATTGTTATCTGGACAAGACGGTGAGAAAAGCTTATCACGCTTAATTTGCTAAACTGAGCCAGGTAATTGTACACCTACGACACTATCATAATAAAAATGAAATGAGAAATTGCAAAAAAAAAGTCAACAAACAAGTCAAAAGTTAGCGTTCAAGTCCATAACTTTTTTGATAGTATGCCGCGTGGGGGCAGGAGAGATGGAGCTGGAAGGCCACTCCAAGACATTGAAAATCCGAGCAATAGTACCCTGCATAGAACTCTTCAAAAAATTGTGGATCAACTGAACGATGTACCTTTTCATATAGCTACTAAAGCTATCCGAACATTTGCAAAACATACAATAGGAAGCCACGCCCAAGAGCTCCTTAAAATTGTGATTCCGAAGAATATTTCCGCAGGACAGATAAACGAACGAGCAGTCGATCATTTAAAGCGATTAAAAAAGGTACCTCCACGACAACTGACGCGAGAAGAAGCTCTACGATCAGTCCTTCATTTTCGACTCAGCAAGTTTCAGTACACGGAACTCGCCAAATTGCTGCACGTTGCCGAGAACTTTTCGATTCTTCCGGCATACGACTTTGTGAGACAAGAAAAAACATTTTGCCGCCCTCAGACAGGGATTCAAATTGATGAAAAAGGGGGGTCAGTAAAAGTGAAGGCACTTGTTATTCACACTGCTCAGCGAATTTTTGAAATCGAAGATGACAAGCTTCAAGATACTTTACAACAACTTAAAGGAAATGTTGAAGCGACCATGACCATTTCTTATGGGTACGATTCTAGCACAGGGTGCCGTCAGTACAATCAGGCATTCCGTAACGACGAAAACAAAGGGCTCGACGACTCAAGCATATTTACAGCCACCATGAACCCACTACTCATCAAGACGTCTAGCGGAGTTGAAATCTGGCGTAATTTGGCGAGCCAAAGCCCACTTTTCGTAAGGCCTTTTCTGATCGAGTTCGCGAAGGAAACGACGGAGCACGTCAAAGCGTAAGATTCTTCATAAAAGTACTAATGATGAAGTTAACGTGTGTGCATTCAGGGTGAAAGAGAAGTTGGACGGAGAGATACGGCAACTTCGACCGTTTTATGTAAGAGTCCGAAGAGGCCTGAGGATTAAAATCAAGCCACGATTATTTGAAACCATGATAGATGGAAAAATATTTAATATTATTACTGGGACCGCCTCTAACCAATGCACGATCTGCTTTGCGAAACCAACTCAGCTAAAACGACCCCTTGATTTTATGCACACAGCCACGTTTCGTCCAGTCAACATCGATGTACTGTACTTTGGAATACAACCGCTGCATGCATACATCAAGTTTGTAAACCAGCTATTGAAGCTTGCTTACAATTTGCCAATTTGGGAAAATCAGGAGAGAGACGCTGTCATTGCAGCAGCTCTTCGATTGGCTCGTAAAACCGAGATACAAGAAGCTTTCCGTGCAGTTGGTTTCAGAGTAGATATGGCCAATCAGCACGGTGCTGGAAATACGCTGAATGGGAATCTGTGTAGGCAACTGCTGCTGAAAGGAGATGTCTTTGCCGAGATTATCGGAATTGATCGAGAGCTCATCAAAAGATTCAGGTTACTAAGCTTAAAAAACCTTTGCATATGACTCTTCTGATGAATATTTTTGTGGCAGGATCATTCTTGTTTGTATTAATCAAACTAAATACCTTGTGAAACCAAAGAAGTTTCAAGAGTATTGTGACAAAACTACCCGGCTCTATTTCGAAAAGTATCCTTTTTATCCTTTGAGTCCCAGTGTGCACAAAGTTCTCACCCACTCTGTCGAATCTCAAAATGCACTTGGCCTTCCCCTGGGATTTTTGTCTGAAGGAGCCAGTGAGTCGGCTCATAAACGCAACAAGCACAACAGAACATTTCATGCGAGAAAAATGAGCAGGGAAGCAACAACTGAAGATATTTTTAATCGTGCAATGGATATGTCCGACCCAAAAATATCGTGGGCACATGGAAAACTGACAAAAAAGTTTTCGCCGCCTCTTTCACTTCCTAAAGAAGCGGAAGATTTGTTAAGGATTACGACGTACGAGTGATAAGCTAGACCTTCAACAAATATTATTATTTATCATTATTATTACTATTATTATTATCATCATTTGTCAAAAACTTTCAACAGAGTGCCGCCACTGGGACAGGTTGATGACCAGGAAAACCAACCCGGTCCGTCAACTGCTAGTAGCCGTATTACTGGCATTGGGGCTGACCAATCTTCTCAAGGACAAAATGAAGATGATGAGGCAGACGAAAATTCTTTCGAAATAAGCCAAAATCCAGAGCGAAATCGTGATGCTGAAGAAGGCGAAGATGCTGAAAACGACCAGTTAGATGCAGTGGCCGATACTGACAGTGACACAGATTATGAGTATGTTTATGGTGAGGAATAGTTAAGTTTAACGTTCACTGATCAAAAACGTTACAATATTTGTTGAAACAGTTAATGGGGGATAAATAAATTTTGTGGTTGTTAAAGACTAGCTTGTTACAAGACTTTTGATGTACGCACCATCTTGTGTATAAAGTTGACTGACTTTTTGGCTTCAATGCTCATTGTATTCCCCGTGTTTTTACGTGTATGAAATGACCTCAAAATTAATGTCAATAATGTAGGTCGTCACATGACATGGGATTTTACATGGAGTCTCACAGGTTCATATGCTAATAGCGGTAAACTAATTTGCATTATAACTTTGTCAATTCATAACCAAATCTACCAGTGACTACCAATATAGCTCTCAAGGGATCACGAAAGTACTTTTAATCTTTTTTGGCTGCAATCCATCACCATTAGTTACACAATAAGGGGCAAAAACCAAAAGGTGCTTATACTTTTGGAACGCTCGATTTTGGTATCTTCGACTTCACATCCGCACTGAACAAGACAGGATTGACTGATTCACCTAAAATTATGCAGGCACAAACTAGGATTGTTGCTTTAACTTTACAGGTAGTTTCGTGTTTCTAGTTGCAACTTTGTGGAAACTATACCCTAACAAATATTTTATATCATAGGGTGACAATACTTTTGGTAAGGTACTGTACATTTGCAAAGTACTGCAGCAAAATGATCCAGTGCCTTTTGTGTACAAAAACGTTCGCAAATCAAGCCCAGTTAAATGTTCACATGATTAGTCACACGAAGGAAAAGCCTCACAAGTGTCACATTTGCTCAGCAACTTTCGGATATGCGTCCAGTGTGAAAGAACACATTAAAAGTGTCCATGATGGGATTAAACTAATTAAAAATAGGAACCACCATTGTCCACTGCGCAGTTACAAATGCGTAGGCCAAACGGCTTTGCAAATTCATTTGCGAAAACAATCTGCTCACGGCCATTATCTTGCAACAAACGAGGCTGTGGGTACAACAGGGCTATAGAGATACACATCTGTGACGTTCACTGCACTGTAGTGAGTGTCCCTTCGAATGTCCAATACATGGGTGCAACTACAAGGCCAACAGAAGAACAGATGTTCGAACACACCTCAAAGTGCACAGCAATGAGAGGCCCTTGGCATGCCCCAGTATGCAGCTACATCTCTAGATTCATGTGTAACTTAAAAAGTCAAACCTCCAGAGTTCATAGTCACCAAAAAACCATTAAATTGCCCAGTTTATAACTTTCGAACAAAGTACAACACAAGTTTAAAAACGCATCAACTTACGCATACGAAGATTAAACGCTTTCACTGCCAAGCTCCAAACTGCTACTTTGCCTGCTACCAATAATGTAGGCTCAAGCTGCACGTTGACCGCAAACACAAGAAGAAAGTCATTCCCTGCACTCAACCCAGATGCAATTTCAGATATACCAGCATCACTCTACTTAAAAGAAACCTCAGTGATCATGAGAAGCTATTGTTCAAGTGCCCTAGTGATGCCTGTAACTGTAGTACAAGGTTCCCACATCTATACGACCGCCACAGAATAACTCACACGAAAGAGGAGAATCGACAATTCGTCTGTTCATTTTGCTTTTTCAGCTTTAGTCCCACGAGTCATCTAAAGGATCATCTTCGGAGACATGTTGGAGAGAAGCCTTACAGTTGTTCACTTTGTAACCATACCTTTGCTGCCAGTTACGATCTTAGTGCTCATGCCAAGACATTACACCACATTCATGTCATTATTCCTCGCGGTGTAGAATACGACAAGAAAACATGTCGCACATGTAGTAGGAACTTATTCAGTCACATCAATTTTGTACTTCATTCAATCAGCCATTTGCAGACAGTGGTAGTGTTAGAACGGCTACATGTACATTTCTTATGAAGTATTTGTCAGCCACGAGTTGTAAAGCTTGCGGTTGATTTATCAGAAGTAATAAAATGCTACACCCTGAACATGTTTTTGAACATTAAGCTACAAAATCATGGCTCATACCAGTTAAGTTTTAACTACAAACATGCATAAAAAAGGCGGATGAGTACGCACAAATTGGAACAAGGGGAGGGTTTGCAAGGATTTGGACGGGAGGACACTTTGTTCCTTCCGTAAAAAGCAATGTGATACACATCTGCAGTTGTGTTTGTTTGCAATGGAAGAAACTGCTAAGCTAGGCGTCCAAGAGGAAACTTTCCGTGAAACTTTCACCATGAAACTCTAGTTTCGTTGTTGACGCGAACGTGAAACTTCCAATGAAATTGAGTTTCTGTGAAAAAAGTTTCAGTTTCATGAATTGGAACGAAGTTTCACGCGTCATGCGTCAATCTTGGCGTCAACTTTATACTCGATCCAATAGACTTTTCGGCTTTGCCAAAAAATGCCACCCCCAAAGTGTCTTAACTGGAAATTGTTCTTTGTTCCTGGAAATCAAGAGGAATGATGACATCGCCTTTTGATGTGCCAGCAATGATTCCTTCAGCAGTGCTCATGTTGCTTTAGAGTTCTGAAGATCTGTTGAAGCGGCCTCCTCGTTACAAGTTGTTTCTACTTTTGCCGACATAATATTTAAATTATTAGCTTGTATCTTTTCTTTTGTCAAAAAGTTGTGAAGCAAAGAAGCTTGATTTTCTAAATTCACTCCAACTTTGTTGAGCAAGATCGTTTGAATGTTTGACTGGGCCTCTAGTTTGCTTAGGGAAGCAACTTGCTCTACTTCCTTCACATTTGAGTTGATCAGCAAAGTCTTGAGCTCATCTGCTGTAGCTTGTAAGTTTTTAAAAGAGTTGTCATGCATTGCATTGTTGCTTTGGCTTCCAAGGTTTCGAATGAAGTCTCTTGCATTTGCATGTCTAACTTTGTTGACAAATGTTTCAACAAAACGGATTCAAGTCCTTGCTTTGCGCCAAATTGCTTAGCATGGACGATTGCAATTTCATTTCTGCTACAAGTTTCCAACGATTGTGTGTAAAGTTTCTGTGGATTGAATAATGCTCGAGCTATCCATTTGATGCGCAGCTAAGAAGTGGACCACTTCTTAGCATGAGTGTCAATTCTTTTTTTTGAGAAAATGTCGATAATTTGCAACTGTAGCTGGGATGAGATCGGAATGTTCATAGTATAGAAAAATCAGGGTAGCGATGTGGTACGGCGGGGTACCAAATTGGACTCTCGCGTACCCCTGCCCATGAGGACGTGCGAGGGACGACAAATATTGGACAAACGTACTGTGAGCTGAGGTCCTCAAGATGGTCACAAGCCGCGCTTGTGTTCGGTACCACGGTACCTGAAATACTCTCAGTGGACGTTCAGCGACTCATTTTTAGTTACTACGGAATGCTTCCCAAATCACTTAATTACATTGCAGGCACCTCCAAGATGGAATTTGCCACCCATTTAATGGGTCTCTTCTGGAACTAGATCTTAAAACTGGACGAGACCCACATGAGTCAGACCCTTTGGTGTCTGGATCCCAAACTTTGCTACCCATGCGTAGATCTAGTACTGGGTTGGGAAAATAAGCTTACCCTTTGTTGCCTGCATATCCCAATTAATATTTGCATTTAACTCCAAAATCTGATTACTATCTGTAAATTTGAGTGTTCCCCTGGATAAGGTTACTGACAGCGTGGTAATCGACATGATCGACTTATTACACTCAGACTTGTGAACATGAGTCTGCCAGTCATTACAGTAGAAATCAGAGTTAAGACCCTTGCCAGGCTTCTCGTGCGCAAGCCCAGATCGGTTCGGGCAAGCCCGCTGAAGAACTAAACTACAAAGGCAGTGGGCGGGCGGTGTAGAGCACGGACAAGTCACGTCACCCGTTTTAAATTAAACGGGCAGTGGGCCATAACGATACGAGTAGAAAAATGTTAGTAAGCCTGTACTGAAATGTATGAAAATGGATATCAAAAGACTTATTTTAACTTGATTTTTCATACGACGATTTTTTCTACGGCTATGCTAGAAAGGCCAAAAGCATGCTTTTTAGTACACAAACTTGAATATCACGGTACTCATTGGTGGGGCCTCCGTGGGTGAGGAAGCGTGGGCGCCGCTCTAGCGAAGAAATTTGTGGGCCAGGCGTGACGGTAGAAACTCGTAATTCAAACAAAACTTCACACTTTACACTCCACTTTTGAGCCGTTAAAAGGGCAATTTATCGCTGGAACTTTCCCAGTAAGTTTGTTCATTTGTTGGCTAGATTAGCGACCAGTTTAATTAACGTTGTATTACCACGATATGTTGCACAATTAGTAGCATCTGAAGAGCAATGCTGCATAATTGCTGTTATTCGCAAGGCAACAATATCAGGCCAGAGTTTAGGGACGTGCGGTATTTTAGTAAGCTCAGTTAAAAGATTTTGACAACGCCATTAATATTCAGCATTTTGGAACAATACTGGGAGATTGAAGTCAACATTTGATGCAATAAGAACCTTCGCTCGTTCACTGTGGGTTTATTTTACACAGTGGATTTAAATTTTTAGGGTAAATAAATACTTTAATCCCTTTGAAAATGGACGAGAGAAGGTATCCGTTATTAAATTTGTCAGTGACTTCTAAGCTGTATACTGACTGAGCTGAAAACCGCTTTGTTCTCACGGACTGTCACGTAAATTTAACTAAAGCGGCGTGATGAGATTTAAACTTGGACATTCTCCCGCTTAGTTCAAAACCTCAAGTATTTCCCATCTCATGTAATCGTAATCCAATAAATTCCTTGTTGATTCCAATCTGTCGAAATTTGTATGCTCCTGATCGTAGAGTCAATTGGAGCTCCTTTTTGTAACACAAAGCGCAAGACAATGGGCATTTGATATGATTTCAATTAATAACGCTCGTTTGTATTTCGATCACTACCTAGCTGTCTTTAATACGAGTAGACAAAATAAAAATGAAGTCGCAATTTATTTCCAACGAAACAAAATCAAGCTTTGTGCGGTGCATGAGAATGAAGAAAGCAGTGATAAAATATCAGACACAGTGATTAAGAGGTCACGTTTCGGTTGGGAAATCAAAATTTATTCATTGAAGGGTCAATGGCAGTTGCAGACTCAATGATAATTGTAACAATATTGTAATCAGGACCGTCACCAAAGGGTCATCCTAGCTTTGACCAAATGGTCATCGTAACCGCAATCACAGGATCCTCGTGATCGAGCGTAAACAAGTAGTCATCGTGACCGTAGCAAAATTGTCATGGTGACCTTGAACCAAATGGTCATAGT
Organism: Deuterosminthurus bicinctus; assembly: GCA_034698825.1. NCBI lineage: Eukaryota > Metazoa > Arthropoda > Collembola > Symphypleona > Bourletiellidae > Deuterosminthurus > Deuterosminthurus bicinctus. Next base: position 6,643 of record JAQIWI010001343.1, on the reverse strand, counting down.
GACCAGTGGCCTGTCAAATATACTATACTACTGCATCAATTCATTTCCATTTTGTTCACTCAGGCAGCTCCTCGTGATTTAATTTTGAACTGATTAACAGTCTGTGCTGCTGGCGCGTATAGAAACTAATCTTTTTTCCCTGACTACTGGAGACAGGTGTGAATAACCTCATTTGGCAAGTGGAGGAAAAGGGAGCGAGATGCAGGCCCATGAGATAAGAGGATAACATGGAACCTTATTCGTACGTTCGTAGTAAAATTAAAGCCCTTAATAAGTCTATTTTACCACAAATATAGAGTAAAGAAGGGCATTGATGAGGATGATAAAATTCATTTTATCTATCCTATAACCTCACACAAAAGTCACTATGCCACAACTGGAGGTACTATTCTTGGTAAACAAACTAGATTCAAAGCCTGCTGAAAACTCCTACCGCTCTACCAGGTCATTCAACTTTAGCCTATGATGTCCAACGCTATTCTTTTCGCTTCTTTTTAGCGATCATGCACTTGATACGGCACACAACCAATAATGTTTACATGTCTAACTCTATTATTACCAACAAGAATTGTAAAGCCTCTTTGTGTCTTTCCATTTCTCTGAAATTGAATGGGAAACCAAGGACGTGAGAGCTTCTTCCGGCTCTTCTCATTCTAGGTCAACGTAGCGTAATTTAACATACACTGACCGCACTCCCCGTTAAATTTAATCCACCCAATTTCCATGTACAAAACAAGGCATGGTACAAAAAAGGGTTTCGCAAGCTGAAGCCGATTTCAAAAGTTGAAATTCAATTAAAATTATCTTCCATAAGAACCGTAAGACAAAGAAGTCTTGTCTCACCTTGTCTGACCCAGCAGACAGTTTGATTAACGAAACTGATTTAGCTCCACTAATCCATCATATCAAACGCAAATACACAAAGGCCGCCATTAATTACGGAGACACCACTGATAAGGTGACAAACTGTCCTTTTCTCACCTCCTCTAATCAGTGTGAATGCGATTAATTACATACACAAGTTCAAAAGCAGTCATTAGTGTTGCAGTTGTAGAGACAAGTGACAAGGAGTATAGGCGTGGATGTATACATCGAAATTAAGTCTGTCACATTTGATTTACATATATTCTTTCCACCACCAACTGATGTAAGCACCAGCATTGCATTGCGCAAGTGACTTGATTCACATAAAATTCAACAAGCTTCGGCGTAAATTCTCGACTCATTTCCAGCCTCTGGAAGTGCCTAACTGAATTCACCCTTTGCTGTAGTCCCCTTCTGAGAATAGCACCAATATGAAATTGTGACCTGAATCTGACCTTTTGCAGCATGTTGTTCATCGTCTCGGTAATCACGTAAGTGTTACCCAAGCAAAGGACATAAAACATGATGGCTTTCAAAGTAAGAAATGCCCCCGCGAATGAAGCCAAATTCGTTCCGTGATTCCAAAGGGTAAAACGTAGGAGCTCCCGAGTATAGAGCAGAGCAAGTAAATGTCATAATTTTTCCCGTATAAAAGTAAATTGAGCTCTAGTTGTTGACAAGATTCAATATGGTTGATAGTCGCCGTATTTGTTGCCAAACGTAACATACAGTTAGAGATAAAAAATAACGGCACCCTCTGCCCCTAAAAATTTAACTGTTCGTATCGCCTACTCAATTAAAAATTGAATCAGGATTATTTCCGTGCTGACACGGTGGCCTCAACATTCTATACGAACCTGCAACCATGCGAATTTGATTGAGCTCAGGTCCAGGATTCCTCCAGGCCGAGGATGGACGTCGTAACTGTTGAAACTAAAGTTCTTTGGCCTGAGCTTCTCGAAGAGCTTGTTGAATTTCTTATAATTTTCATCTAATTTCTCCCCTCCAGCTCAACTGCTGTGTAGAATTATCACCAACCTCGCAAACTTGCTGTTGCTGCCGTTCTTGATGTGCCAATACTTGTTTATGTAAAACATCAGCCTGAAGATTTTGTTGGGGTCTTCTGAAGCGTACGCTGCGGTAGCCGCTGCTTGAAGTCCACACTGCAACTGCTACAATCCAGGTTGCATGCTCCGTGTACACGAATACTGCATTCCACATGACATGTTCCCTTGTAAGCTAAAAGGATAATTTCCAGCTTCAGTATTACCTTGTAATCCACTTCGACTAGCTTACCGGACAGGTTTAAAAGTGGCATATTCCCTCCGTCAATGTTCAATCGACCTCGATGCATGTATGGCATACTCTCTTGCTGCTGCCACATCTTGAACGACATATCAACCTGTGGAATGAAACTCATACTTCCAGCTTGTATCCTCCATTGCCACTTGCAAAATACTAGAAGTGTTTCCTGGCAAGTGTCTCCGTCCCGAGGAGTTTTCATAATCGAGGTGACGAGTTGAAAAACCATCCAGAGGAGTTTTAAAAATCGTGGCGAGATGTTTCAAAAGTCGTGGCGAGGAGTATTAAAAGTCGTATCAAGACATTTCAAAGTCTAATAAAGGATTTTTAATAGTGAAGAGGAGTTTTAAAAAGTCGTGACAAGGAGTCATGAAAAGACTGATGCAGGACAGTTGCTCTGAGATTGTTCAAATACTTTGGCAGTTAAAAGAAGTACATCCGACGTACGAAATCGCATGGCAAAACGACCATCAAAACTGCCGCAAAAATTTCGGCATATTCGAATCAAGCTGGCCACCTAAAGCCAATCTAGTTTGTCATAAGAAGATTGATGAAGGACAGTTGCTCTGAGATAGTCCAAATGCTTTGGCAGTTAAACGATTTACATCCGACGTACGAGATGGCATGGCACAATGACCATCAAAAGTGCCGAAAAATTTTCGGCAGATTCGACTTAAGCTGGCCACCTAAAGCCAATCTAGTTTGTAATAAGAAGACTGATGAGGGACAGTTGCTCTGAGATAGTCCAAATGCTTTGGCAGTTAAACGAATTACATCCGACGTACGAGATGGCATGGCAAAATGACCATCAAAAGTGCCGCAAAATTTTCGGCAGATTCGACTCAAGCTGGCCATAAACTGCAAATCTAGTTTGTCATAAAAAACTGATGATAGACAGTTGCTCTGAGATAGTCCAAATGGTTTGGCAGTTAAAAGAATTACATCCGACGTATGAGATGGCATGCCACAATGACCATCAAAAGTGCCGCAAAAGTTTCGGCAGATTCGACTCAAGCTGGCCACCAACTGCCAATCCAGTTTGTCATGAGAAGATTGATGAAGGACTGTTGCTCTATGATAGTCCAAATGCTTTGGCAGTTAAACGAGTTACATTCGACGTATGAGATGGCATGGCACAATGACAATAAAAACTGCCTCAAAAATCTCCGCAAATTCGACTCGAGCTGCCCACCAACTGCCAATCTAGTTTGTCGTGAGAAGACTGATGAAGGACAGTTGCTCTGAGATAGTCCAAATGCTTTGGCAGTTAAACGAATCACATCCGACGTACGAGATGGCTTGGCACAATGACCATCAAAAGTGACGCGAAAATCTCGGCAAATTCGACTAAAGCTGGCTACTTACTACCAATCTAGTTTGTCATGAGAAGATTGATGAAGGACAGTTGCTCTGAGATAGTCCAAATGCTTTGGCAGTTCAATGAATTACATCCGACGTACGAGATGGCATGGCACAATGACAAAAAAAACTGCTGCAAAAATCTCGGCAAATTCGACTCCAGCTGGCCACCTACTGCCAATCTAGTTTTTCATGAGAAGAATGATGAAGGACAGTTGCTCTGAGATAGTCCAAATGCTTTGGCAGTTAAAAGAATTACATCTGACGTACGAGATGACATGGCACAACGACAATTAAAACTGCCGCAAAAATCTCGGCAGATTCGACTCAAGCTGGACACCAACTGCCGATCTAGTTTGTCGTGAGAAGAATGATGAAGTACAGTTGCTCTGAGATAGTCCAAATGCTTTGGCAGTTAAACGAATCACATCCGACGTACGAGATGGCATGGCACAATGACCATTAAAAGTGACGCGAAAATCTCGGCAAATTCGACTCAAGCTGCCCACCAACTGCCAATCTAGTTTTTCGTGAGAAGACTGATGAAGGAGAGTTGCTCTGAGATAGTCCGAATGCTTTGGCAGTTAAACGAATTACATCCGACGTATGAGATGGCTTGCCACAATGACCATCAAAAGTGCCGCAAAAGTTTCGGCAGATTCGACCTAAGCTGGCCACCAACTGACAATCTAGTTTGTCGTGAGAAGACTGATGAAGGACAGTTCCTCTGAGATAGTGCAAATGCTTTGGCAGTTATAGGAATTACATCCGACGTATGAGATGGCATGGCACAACGACAATCAAAAGTGCCGAAAAAATTTCGGCAGATTCGCCTCAAGCTGGACAGCTAGTGCCAATCTAGTTTGTCATAAAAAGACTGCTGAAGGGCAGTTGCTCTTAGATAGTCCAAATGCTTTGACAGTTAACAGAATTACATCCGACGTACGAGATGGCTTGGCACAATGACCATCAAAAGTGCCGCAAAATCTTCGGCAGATTCGACTCAAGCTGGCTTCCAACTACCAACCTAGTTTGTCATGAGACGATTGATGAAGGACAGTTGCTCTGAGATAGTCCAAATGCTTTGGCAGTTAAACGAATTACATCCGACGTACGAGATGGCATATCACAATGACAATGAAAACTGCTGCAAAAATCTCGGCAAATTCGACTCAAGCTGGCCACCTACTGCCAATCTAGTTTTTCATGAGAAGAATGATGAAGGACAGTTGCTCTGAGATAGTCCAAATACTTTGGCAGTTAAAAGAATTACACCTGACGTACGAGATGACATGGCACAATGACAATTAAAACTGCCGCAAAAATCTCGGCAGATTCGACTCAAGCTGGACACCTAGTACCAATCTAGTTTGTCATAAGAAGACTGATGAAGGACAGTTGCTCTGAGATAGTCCAAATGCTTTGGCAGTTAAAAGAATTACATCCGACGTACGAGATGGCTTGGCACAACGACCATCAAAACTGCCGCAAAAATCTCGGCAAATTTGACGCAAGCTGGACATCTAGTGCCAATCTATTACATCATGAAAAGACTTTGTTCACTAGCTAGCTAGGTTTCCAGCCAGCGAGTTCACCAGCTAGCTAGATCACCAACCAGCCTATTTACCTGGTAGCCAGCAAGCCAATTCAACTGCCAACCGACTCACCAGCTATTAAGCTTTCCGGGTAGCCAGTTCACCCGCCAGCCAGTTCGCTAGCTAGATAGCTTGTCAGTTCACGAGCAAGCCAGCTAGCCAGTTCACGAGCAAGCCAGCTAGCCAGTTCACGAGCAAGCCAGCTAGCCAGTACACGAGCAAACCAGCTAGCCAGTTCACTAGAAAGCTAGCTAGCCAGTTCACTAGAAAGCTAGCTAGCCAGTTCACTAGAAAGCTAGCTAGCCAGTTCATTAGCTTTCCAGCTAGCCAGTTCATTGTGTAGCCACATTATTAGCGAGCAAATTTACTTGTTCTCCAATGCACCAGCTAGCCAGTTTACCAGTTAGCCAGTAACCAAATTGACCAGGTAGCCAGCAAGCCAGTTTACCTGCTAGCTAATTCACCAGCTAGCCAGCTCACCAGGTAGCCAGGTAGCCAGTTCACCAGCCAGCCAGTTCACAAGCTAGACAGCTCGTCAGTTTACCAGTTCACTAGAAAGCCAGCTAGCTAGTTCATTATGTAGCCACATTAGCAGCAAGCAAGTTTATTAGTTCTCCAATGCGCCAGATAGCCAGTTCACCAGCTAGCCAGCAATCCAATTGACCAGGTAGCCATCAAGCAAAATCACCTGCTAGCCAATTCACCAGCTAGCCAGCCCACCAGGTAGCCATCAAGCAAAATCACCGTCTAGCCAATTCACCAGCTAGCCAGTACAACAACTAGGCTGATAACTTTGGGCAAATTGCAAATGGCTCATTGAATGAAGCACAGACTCCCCATAACTTAAACAAATATTATCACAAGTAAGACACTTTCTAAATTGATCGTCTTTGCCACGAGAAACTACATAAATTTGGTGTATTTTCCTGGCATGCAATTTCATTTGGAGGTGGCCTATGGTTGTGTAGGAGCAGAGAGAACAGTTGTAAGGTTTCTCCCCAATATGTCTCTGAGCGTAAGATTTTAGCAGGCTCGACTTACTAAATCTGGAACAGCACTACGAGCACACATGTTGTCCTGTTTCTTATTTCTTGTGAGTAACTACACGACGGTCGAAGTAATGTCGGAAGTTTGTCTGGAAACTACAGTCAGTGAAGCTGCATTGTAGTTTTTATCGAACCAGCTGCTTTTGGGCCAGAGACAATCGCACCCGCCTCCAAGACAGATGGTTGAAAGTCATAATGATTATGACGACGGGAAATGTGTTTGAGCAAACAGTGATTGTACTTTGTACGAAAGCCACAGGAATCACCAGGGCACTTTAGTGTTGGAAGCTTGTGTCCCTTGAGATGTGCTTTGAGTAGGGCGAGGCTGCCACATCTGAAATTGCATCTGGGCTCAGTGCAAAGTACTTCTTGTGTACTCAAACAAACAGAGTTAAATTACTGATTTGAGGGGATGCGAGATTTACGGCAAGTTCTTGTAATGCACAAGGGTGAACGTTTGGTGTTCGACGAATGATT
>JAQIWI010001342.1:0-17119 GCA_034698825.1 Deuterosminthurus bicinctus | reverse complement strand
TATCTTGCATCTCATTCGGGCATCTCATATATCCGATCCAGTGCATCTGCCGCGCGACCTATGACCCATAAGCGAGTGGCCTACATCTGACTACATTTCCCAGTGCGCTCAGGCGACACAGCGTCACACAGCCACACCGCAAATCCAATGCATTCTGTCCGTAAGGAAGATAAGTAAAGCCCTAAGATTTTACTCAGAAAACTGCTCGGAGACCTGTGGGCTTGTTGAAAGCACCTGCGGCTTGAATGTGGGCCCTTATAAAGGGCCACTTGGCTTTGACAAATGCCACTGGACTTAACCATGCTCTTCTTTTCGTAACGTAGCTAATTCAGATGAGACGTTGTTATTAAAATTTCCAGTCGGTGATTGGGAGCTCTTTTAAATAACAGGCAAACAATTTCTGTGATTATTGAAGCCTGAGCTTAAGATGGCCTCAAGACTCTACATTTACTGCCTATTGGGACCTAATGGGACAAGAGATGAGCCATAAAACTTATTCAAAACCCTTCTGTTGTTCAAGAAGCTTGCTTGGGCTGTAAGTTTTACTGCGTTTGTGTCCACGATATTTTTGGGTGTTACGCTATTCACTCTTGGTTCCAACAAAGCGAATCATGGCATTCCTGGGCTCTTAAACAGAGCCACAGGGTTAGGACACAAGCAATAATGCACTTCAAGGTTGAAAAAGTAAGCTTTCGCCAAAACATTCAATTAAGAATGCTACTCCATCATCGACTGTGGACTCTTTAAAACCTCCACACAGATCACAGATCACGCAAGGGCATTTGGTCCATAAGAAAGCTTGCCGAGGGCCTCAAAATAAGAAAACAGTACACTTTTTAACTTCCCGAAGGTTCAAAAGAACCACTCGATAGTAAGCATACACTGCAGTGAATGTTCTCAAATTGGTACACGTATCATAGAGATTTTAATTTTATTATCGTTTTGTTCAAAGTGGCCACACAACAAAATCCATATTGTCTTTAAAAAACCTAGCTTTGGCGTTCAGACTGAAATCAAAATACTTCTTCGCGAACTATGGGCTCATAAAAAGAGCCACACGACGGTGCGATCGTCAAATGACTTTCGATCCTAAAAGAAACAAAAACTTTGCTTCGACTTTATTGAGGAGACGGTCTGGCGCATTGTGGGAGCTTAAGAAGATCCACTTGGTGCCAGCATGCATGAGTAGCTTACAAAGCTAATTATGACCTAAAAACTTTACACGAATTACCGCTTTTCGAGCAAAGGACACTTTAAAAAAGCCAAAGACTGCCAGCATAGATTTGTGACTCTCACATTAAGTAATTTAGGCCTGAGGATCTTTTATGCATTTCCGCTTGGTAAGTTGTGGGCTCTTACAAAAAACCATACAACACAACTTGTCCTCAGAGATGCTTACTAGGGCTCTTACAAAGAGCAAAACGACTTGATCAATGCTTTTTCGTTCCTAAATAAACTAGATATGGCACTCGAATTTTACTAAGACATTCGTGAGGTGAATAAGGGGATTTTAAAAGGCCCAGCAAGGGAAGCCATTCGACAACAGCAAATACACTGCTGTCTTTGGAGAAGCTAGCTATGGCCCTAAGAATTTACTAAGATGACTTCTTGGTAACTTGTCGGCTTTTGAAATGATCCGCACGATACACAAATTGCACTCTTGTCCATTTTAAAATAGTTTTGACCATTAGTTTGCTTTTTGATCAGTGGGCTCTTGAAAAGTGCCACACAGAGCCAGCATGCCGTCTTTACTCTGACAATACTAACGATGACCTGACATTTTACATAAGCTACGGATTTGTCAGTTTTAAAAGGAGCCAACATTACACACTAGCTGAATTCCCGGCTCTTGAAAAAGATTCACAACAAACACAAGGTCTTTCTGTCCGTAAACAAGCTTAGGTATCGCCCTACGATTTTATTAAGGATACTGCATGCAAAATCTCGGGCACCATTAAAGAGCCAGACGATGCAAGTATGTACTTTGTACTTTTGGCGCTTATGAAGTAATTTATGGCCACAATAACTTCTATCGTTTACCGCTTTGTCAAAAGTGTCTCTTACAAAGAGCCACCAAACATAAGCGAAGTCCTTCTGTACTTGAAAAGGCTTGTTAGCTATGGCCCTAAAATTTGAATAACAACAATTCTTGGTGAACCGCAGCACTTAAAAAGGGCCACACGAACACGGCGCATGCATGATCGATTTTATTGTGTTGAATCATCAACGATAAAATCATCACTTGTAGTTCGTTTTTAGGAAATAATAACCTGAAAACTGTACTGAAATTACCGCGAAGTCAACAGTGCAGTGAGGTGCTCGTAAAAGAGCCCCAGAATGGAAGCACGCTACCTTGGCTCACACAAAGCTAGCTTATGGTATAAAAATTATAATCGTTTTACCTTGTAGTGAATCGTAGAGCCCTTAAAAAGAGCCACATGACAAAATCAAGGACATTTGGTTTTTAAAAAAGCTTGGTGCGGGCTAAAAATTGAAAAACTAATTCTGTTCTACAAATCATTGGCTTTAAAAAGAGCCACACGATATAATCACTCACTAATCATAGCTCTCGCGTTGCTACATTTAGCCTAATGAATGTAAATGTCTTACTGCTTGTTTACATTGTACCCACGGATTATTGGATCCCTCAGAGCTCCCTAAAGAACAAATGATCTTAGTGCACCAAAGATTCTCTCGAGCTTTCAAAAGATTAGAATCCTGACAAAGGGAGGTTTACTCACCACAGTTCCTTCAAACCCACGGATCGAGATCAAACCTGTTTGGGTTTTAAGCAACCGAAACATGCTGATGATTGATTGTCTTTATAACCTCTGCAAAAAATGTGACCTACGTTTAAAAGTAGTCTGTTTTTACAGACAATAATGTCCGTTCAACAAAAGTGATGAGTTCGCATTGGGTTTTATGTCGCTTTCTTCAGGAAAGATGAAAAATAATTCAATTTAATCTCCGTGTTTTTAAGATGAAGTCAAATCCGATTTACTTGTTGACAGCTTACGTTCCGAGAATTTATCCGGCTGTTTGAGAATAATCTGGTTTTACCGAAGGCATTGATCGATTACTGCCACATTCATTCTTATTAACAGCTGTTTCATCATTCCAATAAACTTGCAATCAAGTGTTTGAGAGCGTGTTGTTTACATTAATATCTAATCCCCTTGGGACGATACAAGTAATGTATTCAACTTATAAATTTTACCGCTTGTCTTAGTTTTTGGGATTAAATAATGCATATGCAGCCGTGGATCATGTTTGCGCTGGGAAATATTGCAAGTATATGTGTACAAGTATTAGGACAGAAGCTGATTGATGTAAGAGGATTTTGACCCTGCATTTTTTGTGGTCAGCAGTTGTGGGAACTGTAAGCTCGCTCAGAAGTTTTTTCCTCGAATTTAGTCCACCTTCAATGATTGATAGTTTTACATCCCACACTTTTTCCGTGAGAAAGCTTCGTTATTTCTAGATTCCACTCAGTCTTTGCTTGTAGATGAAATGACTAATTGGTTAACAATGATGCCCAAAAAGACGGCAGAAAGTTCCCGAGTTTTTATGCGATGGAGTTCGAGCGGTGGAGAAATTGCTCTTGACCATGTGCGTTCTCGTAGTGAAATTAGATGCAAAGCCATTTAATAATGAGACGGAGAATCAAACGACTACTGCTTATTTTTGACTGGTGCTAGTGCATGAACATAGGAAAAATAGAGAGTATTTATTATCAACAACATATGAACTCGAAAACAAGAGATCTGTATACGTAGTCTTAATGCCAATTGCCCATCTTAAAGCTAAAATCCCTGGTTGGCTCTCTAAGGAGTGCCGCAACATTTAACACAGTAACACTTGAACGTCCCTTGACAATGCCCGAGAGGGTCTTTGTCAACTTAAACTTGACAATAATAATACCCGTGTGCACAATTGCACGCAGCATACTCATACACGCTGTTCACTCACTCTGAAATTACGACAGCTAATTATTGCTTAAAAATACTTAACTGTATTAAAACATAAACAACAACAAGCTTCAGGTCTTACACATTCCGGACCCACAACTTGAGCCTAACTAAAACCCCAATCGTGAACACATAGCCTACTTTCTTGTTACGACCACCGCTTAAAGAACAATGGCAGAAAATAAATAAGTGGACTTGCAAAATTTGACACACAAAAATTGCACTCTTGTTACTTAAAAATTTAGTCCTAAATCTGTTGGGTGATCTGTGGGCGCTACAAAGTGCCGAACGGGTCTAGCAAGCACTAATTGCTCTGAAAAAGCTGACGATATGGCCTAATATTTTACATAATTTTCGGATTTGTGAATTGTGGGCTTTTAAAACGAGCCACACGAAAGAACAATGCAATTCTGTCCTTCAAAAAGCTAGTTATGGCCCTCAGATTCAACTGCTTGGAGAACCGTGGGCTTGTTGAAAGCAATTTTGTCTTTAGTATGGGCTCTTTAAAAGGGCCACTTGGCTTTTAAAAATATCCCACACGACTTCACCATGTGCACCTAATTCAGGCTAGAAGTTGTTCGAAACTGCCATTCGGTGAACTGGGGTACCTTTACAAGAACCAGATTAAGCAAGCATGCAATTTCTGCAGCTATTGACACCTGAAAGGTGTAAACTTTTATGCTTCTTGGACAGAGCTCATGTGAAAACTGGCTATTATGTTCTTGTTGCTTAAAGATTTAGGAAGTTTTTGTTATGGCAGCTGAATGTAGTTTTAATGTTCTTTGGGAATATATCAAATCTAAATGCTGTCAGAGCGACGATAGAACAAGCTTTTCCTGATTATTGCGGGTGGGACTGAGAAAGAACATAGATTTTGAAGGGGCTATACCAATAAGCACACATTACATACTCGTGACACTCAAGCTCAATCGCTGTGTGCGTAGCATTTAAAATGTTATTTTATTATTCATTCATGGTGAAAAGCATTTCTATTTTTCGTTGCCGCTTTGTCAGTGGTGTCTATTACAAAAACACGATAAACGCAAGTAAGGTTATTCTGTTCTTGAAAAGGTACACTAGCTATGGCCCTGAAATTTCAACAGCAATACCGCTTGGTAAATCGTGGCACTTAAAAAGAGCCAAACGTACACGGTGGAAGCATGACCTTGTAGTTTTAACAGAGCTTGTTATTATGAGCTTGAGCACTAACATACCTAATTATGGCGTTCAAAATATACATGTTTTACCTTTTGGTGACTCTAGGGCTCTTAAAAAGATTCACAAGACACAAGCAATGCACTTCTGTGTCTGAAAAAGCTAGCTTCGGCCGAAACATTTGAGTAAGAATGCTGCATCGTCGTCAATGCGCTCTTAAAAAGATCGACGCAATACAAGCAAGGGCACTTGGTACTTCTACAAGCTATTAGGGCCTAAAATTTAGAAAACAGTACTGTTTGATAAATCCTGGGCTTTAAAAAGCACCAGACAATATTGCAAGCATGCACAGCACTGGATTCACTCAAGTTATTGCATTTAGTCTAAAGATTTTAGCTTCATCACCGCTTGATTTTACGTGGCCACACTAAAAAAGCCATTTTTGGTTAAAACAGCTGCAGCTGGCTTTGGGCTTAAGACTTAATCACAATGCATCTTCGTAAAATATGGGCTCTTAAAAACAGCCACACGGTGTGATGGTGAACTTCAAGCTCTCACGTTGCTAACTGTGGTCTAAATACTTGGCATGAAATACCTCTCAGACAAGAGGGGGCTCTTAAAAAGAGCTACACAACACAATCAAGTTCTTTCTTTCCTTGAAAAAATCTAGCTATGACCCTAAGAGTTTATTCAGAGTACTGCTTGGTACTTTCTAGGCTATTAAAAAGAGCTATTAAACACAACTTAGTCCCCTCGATACTTGAAAAATCTAGCTATGGCCATAAGATCTTATTCAGATTGCTGCTTGGTCATTTCTTGGCTCTTCAAAAGAGCTACACAACACAACTTAGTCCCTTCTGTACTTGAAAAATTTAGCTATGGCCCTAAGAGTTTATTGAGAATGCTGCTTGGTCAATTTCTAGGCTCTTATAAAGAGCTACACAACACAACCAAGTTCTTTCTGTCCTTCAAAAATCTAGCTATGGCCATAAGATTTTATTCAGATTGCTACATTCTACGCTCTTAAAAAGAGCTACACAACACAACCAAGTTCTTTCTGTCCTTCAAAAATTTTGCTATGACCCTAAGAGTTTATTCAGATTGCTGGTTGGTCCATTCTAGGCTCTTTAAAAGAGCTATACAACACAACCAAGCCCCTTCTGTCCTTGAAAAATCTAGCTATGGCCATAAGATTTTATTCAGATCGGGGTTTTCATGAGATCTTTTTTTGGAAAATTTGGGGCACTTAAAAAGACCCACACGGCTACAGCATGCACTTCCAGCTGTTTATTGCGTAAAACGTTATTGCTTTATAACCACTTGGTCAATTGTGGGCTCTTAAAAAGAGCCACACGGTAAAATAAATTCTATGTCCGTCAAGAAGCTAAGCATGACCCTAAGATTTTAATGAGAAAATTGCTTAGAGGACTGGGCTTAATAAAAGCACTTGGATCTTGAACTGGGGCTCTTTTAAAGGGCCATTTGGCTTTAAAAATGCTCACACGTTTCAAGCATGCACTTCTCTTTCTAATGTAGCTAATTTAGACGAGAAGTTGTTATTAATATTACTATTCGATAAACGAGGGCTCTTTAAACAAGAACCACAGAAAACAAGCATGAAATTTCCGCAACTATTGCCACCTGAACGTTGTTAAATTTGTATGCTTCTTGGACAGAGCTAATGCGACAACTGACTCTTGTCGGTGTGTTGCTTTAAGGTAAATCCAGAGCAAGTTGTAAAGGAGGAGTTCTTATAATGGTCATGTTGTGTTCCTTTCAGCAGAACTTGTTTTTCTTATGAGAGCTGAATGTAGTAGCTATAATGCTCTTGGGAAAGTACCGAATCAGAAAGCAGTCAGTGTGACAATAGAACAAGCTTTTCCTGAATTACACCCGTGGGACTGAGAATGAATTGATGGAGCTAAAGCAAAGAACCCACATTGCATACTCGCACAATTAAATTTTATACACCTTGTACACAAACAGCTTTTTGGAAAATTCCAGTTTTTTTTACATTTATTTGCTGTAAGGCAACTGTCCAAGGGTCCCATATGTTTGTGTGCAGGAAGTCCTTGCAACGAAAAGCTGTGCATGCTTACCAATGAAGCTCATATTAAATGCCACTGACACTAGCGTCGGTTGCTGAGTGGTAATAAGGCCGAAATATTTGTGCTTTTGCAGGAAGAAACTTGCGCGAGTGTGAGGCACTACGTCTCAGCCCATTCCTACTGCTCTTCTCAGCCCAAAACATTTTATTGGGATTTAAAGCGGACCAGACCAATGATTTCATGCTGACAAGTTCAATCAATTTGTCCTTGTACACACTACCTGGTTAAATGATGAGTTGATATAAAGGTTGTATTGAGAAAGCAAGAAAGTCACATTGCAATGTGTCAATGCATTGATGAGCAGAACACTGCATAAATATTTGAAATGAACGTACTGAATGAAATGTTGTTGTAATTATTTTGACTGCCACGAAGTTATTATGATAATGATGAACAAGCAATTGACAGGACCTCATGATTCCCTTGTGGAAGTTCTCATCAGTGAACAGTGAATTTTAAGTCATCGCAAAGCTGTGTTCCGACCAAAGCTCCATCAGGGAAGCACTTTACATGGAAGTCTTTCAGATTTGTTCCGCAGAGACATAAGTACGGGATGCCATACTTGCAATGCACATGAGCTTCCAATTTTTTCCATGACTTATATTATCAACCTCTAGCTAGAAACTCCACTGATTTACACAACTAAATATACAATGTATTGCCCTGAATACTTGTGAGGCCCTGTGGGCCTCGATTATGACTCATGTTAATTAGTTAATCAGTATATTATTGTGAATATGTAGTACTGGATATGCAATGCTAAGTATGTAGGAGTTACGGCAATGATTACTAGGCGTTCGTCTCAAGGGAAACGTTATCCTAGATGCTAATATGAACGGTCTCTGACCAGGCTTGTTGATATGTTGATTCGCATTATGCGAATGATATGTTAAGTGCAGATCATTGGCTCTGCCACGTCGGCGGTAATTTAAGATTTCCTTGAAGGGAACTGTGATGATTTCTCGCAGAGTTAGAGGAGAGTAGCCACTTGAGACACCTAATGAAGATCGGGCTCCTATTCGTGAAGAACACTAAACCTTCTTTGTAGACCCTTGGCTGATCATTACTCTCTTCCTCTCACACACAAACACACACACGCTGAGTTAAGTCTCTTACTGCCCTGCTATTACTTTGATTCTCTGCACCATACCACACCACCAGTCTGATCCCATAGCAGTGACAATTATCTTTTGTCACACTTGGACTCGAATTCATTCGAGGTCCTGGCAAATGATGATGACGGTGTCTCTACTGACGCTTTGTGGTAAGAAAATATCAAATGTGTGGATTTCCTGTACCTTTTTCATCCCTTTCCATTCCATTATAGCTCTGTAAATGCCTCTCACTATATTCATAACTCATGAGGGTTCAGTCATGAATAACTGTCATCAAGACCATCAATTTAAATGCCTGCATTATTTCTGATACCCTGTTAGCATACAAGTGGGCACCAAACATTGCTATTCACTCAAGATGAATGTTAGATTTTGCAATCACATTGCAAGTCTGAATTTCTGTCACGCTTCCTTTTCATGTCTATTTAAGTTCAGGATTCCAATAAGCTGTTCAGGTTGTAAAAAATGACAAGCTACTGGCGTCACGTGTGGCTTCCGGATTAAATTTTATTTAATGATTACCCCCTTTAGACTCCATGCCTGACTGGCCAGCAACTGACTGAACTTTCCTTCTACCATACAAAATACGATGGCAGCATGCACCCTCGCGTAAAACATCCGTCTCAGTCAGTTTCATTTCCACGAAGGTAAAACCAATGACACATTGTAACTTACAAGAACTGAAGCAGTCAGGTATTCAAATATGTTTGCCTAGGCGAACGGATTGGATGTTAAAAGACCCGGCCCCAGACCCGTTTAGAAATCCGAGGTTCGGGTCTTGATTTTCTGGAGACCCATCTGCCACCCGTTTTAGTTTGGGTCGTCGAGTTTTCGGACCCACTCCGAGACCCACACCCGTTAACCCGAAAGATCCAAAGACCCATACGAAGGTCGAGGAGAATCGGCCGAAGAAACTAGGTATTGCAATGCATTGCACTTGGGCTTGTTAAAAGCACCTGTGCCTGTGGCTTGAATGTTGACTTTTGTTAAGGGCCACTTGGCTTTAAATTTTGCCGCCATATGCACTTGTATTTCTAACTCAGCTAATTCAGATAAGAAGTTGTTATTGAAATTACCATTCGGCGAATGGTGGGCTCCTTAAAAGAATCATATAAAGGCATGCAATTTCCGCTACAGTTGACACCTGAACGCGAACGGTAAAATACTTATATGCTTGTAAGTTGTAAATACTTAAAAGTTGTGAAGGAGTCCTCATTATCGTCGTTTGATTGTTCACTTCAGCATAGCACGTTCTTATTATAGTACCTGAATGTAGTTAGTATGTTCTTTGTGTGTGTATCAAATCCTACTATGGACAGTGGACGTGCTAGCATGCTGAAACATCATTGCCATCGTGTCATAACAAAGCATGGCGTACAAAAATGTTGAGCTTGTCTCCCACGGGGATAAATTTTTTATACAGCTAGTACACATACAGCATTTTACAGCTTTTGCTGTAAGGCAACTGGCAAAGGCTCCCACATGTTTGTGTGTGAGAAATTCTGGTTACGACTACCTTTGCCCATTTGTCACTGCAGCTCTTATGAAATATCACTGAGACTGACCTACGTTGCTAAGATGTTGTAATGCAGGAGTACTTATGCTGTTGACGGACGAAACTGGAATAAATGTGTGACACTTCGTCTTAGCCTATTCCGAATTTTTTAGCTGCCCATAAGCTTCCGGTATGACTAGAGTGAATCTTAAATAATAATTTAATGCTGAAAAAATTCATAAATGAGTCATTGTACACATTACATGGTTCAATGATCCTGTCGGAGATGACTTATAGTTACACTATAAGTACTACTATATGAATGTGTGTGAATGGAGTAAATGAGTATGTATATATGAATGTAATGTACATTAGCAACAACTTGGCAAATGCAAGTGTGCTAATGTAAATAATGTAAGTCATGTGATTGACTGACGAGTGAAAACGAGACTCCAAGTGGGAAGAGAGAGAGTAAAGGGACTCTCAGCTTAGCCACGAGACGGGAAAGACGTTCACTTTGGAACTCTTACTCACTCATAGGTCAGGTCAAATATTTGGTCAAGTATGTTAGGTTTAATTGTTGTTGAAGAATAATTCAATCATCATGCGAGATTGAATTGAAGAAAGAGGATAGAGTTTAGGAGTAGAAGGAGAACGAATGGAGAGACCACGCGGTCATTCTCTTTGTATTTAGTTGTACATATTTGTTGAATATAATTTCACAATTGTTCTATTTGGAAAATATGATTTCAAGCCACATCGCATATAATTTATTTTTCTAATAAAAGTGTTATCAAGCAGTTGGTAAGCAAAGTCCGGAGTTCGCGAGTGCATTTATTTAGTTGGAATAGTTAGCAAATTATTAGTATTTTGGAGGCCTGGAATAGTTGACATAACAATTAAAAAACTTCGTTAACTTCTACCATCTGGAGCATATGGATTATCCTGGGTCAATTCCTTTCATTGCCGACAATCCTTTGACATCACGATTGCACTGAGAAAGCAAGAAAATCCCGTTCATGAGAAGGATACTGCACGGCAGTGTGTTTACTAATGTTGTTGTTATCATTGCTGTAACTGCCTTGCAGCAATGAGGAGCAACTGGAGCTCATGATTCTCTTATGGAAGTTGAGGAAGTCAGTAGAATCAGCTGCATAATATAAAATAAACCTCATCCACCAAAAATCATTGGCGTGGGTGTGCAATTTCCCTTTACTAAAGCAGCTGTCTAAAGTGGGTGGAAACAACACCCGAAAATTCACCTACAGTCCACAGAGTAATGTTTCCTGCTTAGATTTATGGTGAAAATTTTGATTGTTATAAACACTGAATGCAGCTTGACATTTAGCACCCTCGTACTTGATAGTGAATTAATTCAAAGTTAAAAAACCTCTTTGCTTTAATATAGAGAAACTTGTTCCTAACAAAGGCAATCACTTGCCATCATCCAGTTGGCCTTTGTTTATTTCTTGTTAGTAAGATAGACTCCACTATGCAAAATATGATGGAAGCAAGCCTAAAAATTTTACATTTATTGCGCCTAGGACAATATAGCGGCATCTTTAAAAGAGCCACATTAATCAAAAAAGGCAATGCAACTCCATCTTTAAACAAGCTAGCTTTGAGATAACGGCAGTGTTAGTTGTGGAATGAATGCTAAGAAAAGCCACAAAGTGCAAGCATGATTTAAAATATCCTGTCAGCAAACAAGCGGCCACCGAAAACTGCTAATTTTTCAAGAGGAGTGTTAGTTTTTGCAATCACATTCCAAGTCTGAACTTTAATCACGCTCCCACTTCATGCCCTATTGAGTTCAGGATTCCAATAAACTGTTAAGATTGTAAAATCAATGACAAGCTGCTGGCGTCAAGTGTGACTTCCAGATTAAATTATGCTTCATGGCTACCCCCACCGGACTCCATGCCTGACTGCCGAGAAACATACTGAACTTTCCTTCCACCATACAAAATATGATGAAAGCATCGAGCTTCCTGTGATACATTCGTCTCAGTCAGTCACATTTCCACGATGATAAAATTAGCGACACATTGTAACTCACGTGATCCAAATTCTTTTTTTCTCTGTGAGCAAAAAGTCTTAATTTAATCCGTCGTGAATAAACTTCCACGAGGATTACGTCTCAGTAACATTGGTATCCTGTTTTAACATTGACCTTTTTTATTTGTAAGCACCATGCATTAAAAAAATTCTCATTTAAAATTCATTGTGTTTATGTACGAATGTCCTCAATAAAGTCAAAATATTTTTCAGTGACGGAAGGACCTTAGGGAAGACAGCCGTTTAAATGAGAAAACTGCTTGGAGAAATGTGGGCTTGTTGAAAGCCACTGCGACTTGAATTTGGGCACTTTCAAAGGACCATATAGCTTTGAAAAATTCCACTGGACTCAACCATGCACTAATTTTCGGAACGTAGTTAATTTTGAAGCTAATCACATCTTTGGTTATGAAATTTTGAGGTCTATCAATAATTTATTCCCAAGCAGTGATGAGTAAAATGAAAATTCCCAAAAACTTCCAAAGATTTCGAACAAGGTTTCCAAAAATCATGATTCCCAAGGTTTCCCACTGTGTGGAAAATTTCCGGGAAATTCCCGGAAAATTTCCAACGTTGCCATTTGGGAAGATTTCCATTCCTTTCACTGATACCAAGTAAACAGTTCAACCGCCCAACAGCCAAAGCTCCAAAGTGCATCATAAGCGAATCAACAAACCTTGCAATCGTCATGAACCCCATGTAACTGTTGGTTCGCCAGTCAGCCTACTAACTTGTCAGGAAACACTTGTTGGGATACTTTATAATGAAATTTGCTTTGGCGCCTACAGGTCGAATTTTAAAGCTCGTTTAAAAACTATTATGCCTAAAAATAAACTGGTGGTCTAGCAAATGAACACGCTGACTAGCTGGTGAGACAGTTAGCAAGATAGCACACTTGTAAATTGGTGTGCTTGTATGCTGGATGACCAGCTGGTAAGCAAGTTGGCTAGCTGGTGAACTGTCCGACTAGCTGGTAATATCAGATCCCGGGTGCGGGTTGTCACAGTACGGACAATATCTAACGTCTGAATAAGCTAACTGGAAACAGCAGTGACATTTCTGAATAGTCTTTTTAGCTAGCTGGGGCCAGGATGGACCTTTTAAAATTTGACCATTAACGGCATTAAAAAAAGAGAAAATGGCAGAAATTTACCGCCGACTGCCGGCTTACAAGAACCGAAGGCTAGTTCATACTGTCAAGGAACTTTCAGACTCTTGGAAGACAGTATTTCAAACCAATGATGAAAATCCAAATTTTGTTGGCTTCTGTGTTATCAACCAGCAAAAAGTTGAAATAACAAGTGAAAACGACTACGTCATGTGCTTAACTTTAGGCAATACTGTACATGTTACTACAGAAGACCTCAACAAGGTGAAAGCTTTTGACTGGAAAATAGTCAAGAAAGCAAAAAGTTTGAAGGAAGCTGAAATAATTTGGAAATTCAGGCACGGCGCGTTGCTATCGCCTGATTTGGCCTTTCATATGAAGCTCATTCAAATGAAACAGTGTCCTATGTGCTCCGGTAATTACGGTAGACCACGACATTATATTGAATGTGTTTGTTCTAAACCCTTGTGGCAATACGTCCAGTCTATTTGTCAGATGGTACCGTGCAAATGGATCCCTAGCTACCGTCATAAAGGAATCTCTCAGCCAAAATGGAAGTGTCTCAACCATTTTATTAGTTCTGTATACTGAGTGATTTATGATTATGTAATCTGAAGAATTAATAATTTACCCCATAAAGGGGAACTTCTAGTTAAGCTAAGGCATCAGATCTTTGAATTACTGTATGTAGAATTCAGCAAAGCGAGGTCTTTCGGTATCATGGAGATTGAACGGTTCAAATTGTATTGGAAACCTGTCAGTTTCTTATATCGGATTACTGGTGACAGTATTGACATCAGGCTTCCTTCTTTTTCCTAACCCGTATCCAAAGTTTTATATGCTCAAGTTGTAACTTTTGAAAAAGAGGGTGAATAAAGAACCAAAATAAAGGAAAAAAAATAAAATAAAAATAACGGCATTAAAATTGACAACACACGGAAAAAATTAGTGCAAAGAGCCGTAAAAATGAGTGGGAAGTAACGGCACAAATAAGTACCAGGTCACGAATAAAAGACGGCTGGCATAATCCCATCCCAGGTCACCGTGCAAATGAGCTTTAGATTATGATGTCCGCTTTGAGGTATTTACAATGAATTGATATAAATGCTTGGGACCAGTCTCATTCCAGACCCGGGTAACAATGATGATTATTTTTGGAATCTATTTCGTAATGAAACGTGCGCATTGTGCATTTCAAGGATTTACTTCCTCCCTCTCCATCACAAAACTACCCTGCCCTGTACGTGCGTCTAATTACACTCATAATAATTCAGTCCTGCATTGTGATCAATGAACATCAGAATACATTCAAACGGATTGTTGGTTCTTGCAATCACATGATTGCAATTCTGGATTCACGTCACGCTTCGTCTTTATGTCCTTTTACGCTCAGAACTTAAATTAGCTTCAATAAAGTTCCCAAAAAAATACAAACAGAAGCCGCTGACATCACGTGTGACTTCCGGATTAAATTCCACGATACTAAGATTACTGGCACTACTGCTTTGTTGCTCACTTGATCAAAATTTTATATTTCCCTGTACAAACAAGAATTGTCGGTCCATACAAATGCTAGGTTACTGAACTACCAATTCGTGCTTTTAAAATGATCCGCACGATTCTTAAATTGCACTCTTGTCCCTTTCCAAATAGCTCTGTCCTTAAGGTTGCTTTGTGATGTGTGGGCACTTGAAAAGTGCCACACGGAGCCAGTTTTTCTTATAATAGCTAAGGATTTGTCAATTGTGGGATTTTCAAAGTAGCCACCTTTACACAGTTGGTCAAATTTTGGCTCTTGAAAAAGCCAAACAACAAACACAATGCCCCTCTGTCCGTAAACAAGCTAGTTATGGCCCTACGATTTTTATATGAATACTGCATACTGAATATTGGCCACCGTAAAAGAGCTAGACGGTGCGGTGCAAGCGTGCACCTCTGGTGCTTATTTAGTTAAGTGGCTTTGTCAAAAGCGGCTCTTACAAAAAACCACCCCACATACCAAGGTCCTTTTGTCCTTGAAAATGCGAACGAGGCTCTTAAAAAGAGCCTCACGGGGAAATCATGCTTTTGTCTTTCTTTTGTAGCTAGTTAATTACCTGAAATTTTTACTTAAATTACCGCTTCGTCTTAAAAGAGCCACACGATGCACGCACGCTATCTTGGCTCCAACATTGGTAATTTATGGCATTGAAATTATAGACGCTTCACCTCCTTCGTAGTGAATCTTGGGCCGGGCCCTTAAAAAGAGCCACAGAACACAAGCAATAAACTTCTGTGTCTTAAAAAGCTAGGTTCGGCCATAACATTTGAAAAAGATGGCTGCGTCGTCGTCGACAATGAGCTCTTAAAAAGATCTACGCAACACAAGGAAGGGCAATTGGTTTTTAAAAAAACTTGCTGGGGGCTGCGTTTAAAAAAATAATTCTGTTCTGCAAATCATGGGCTTTAAAAGGAGCCACACGATAAAACCACGTACAAAAAAGTCTCACGTTGCTACATTTACCCCAAAGAATTTCAGTTTACTAACTCCTTGTTTATATTTGGGCACAAAAAAAGCACCACAAAGATAATCCGTGTACTTATTCGCTATGTCCCTAAGATTTTTCCGATATTCATGCTCGATAAATTTTGGGATCTTCAAAAGAGCCACACGGTGCAACCAAGCACCCTTTTTCAGCTTTCATATACTGCTAATAATTACCACACGATTTCTTATGAGTTAACGCTGGGTCAGTTGTAGGCTCTTAAAAAACTCAAATATCTCAGCCAATTATTGACCGAATTTATTGTGGGTTATATCAACGAAATACCCCAAGACTCTAGTTTCAGAATTGGTAGTCAAAGTTCCTGTAGCTCTCGGATGGATGTCAAACGTTATTCACGAAAGAAAGTGTAAACCTTAGGCTGGCACACACTGTATAAGGGGCTGTAGAAAAGAACCCACATTACATACTCGTCGAGCTCCAACAACCGCTGTTTGCATAGATTTTAAAATGTCACTTTTTGTTGAAACTCAGCCGTAAACACATGCCTTCATGACATTTTAATTTTTTTTGCAGGTACACAGTGACAACGTTTGCTAAGCGAGGGCTGATGTGTATAATCAGTGAGGGTTCAGTCCTGAATTTTGATCAAAACGATCGACTTTACTGCTCTCATTTTTTTCTTATATGCAGTCGGCATGCAAGCGGCCACTCAACATCGCAATATTATTCAAGAGAAGTGCTAATTTTTGCAATCACATTGCTATTCCGCATACAAGACACGGTTCCACTTCATGTCTATTTAAGTTCAGGATTCTTATCAGACGCTCAGGATTTAAAAGAATAAAATGAGAAGCTGCTGGCGTCACATGTGACTCCCGGATTACATTACGCTTCAAAGTTACCCCCATCAGACTTCATGCGTGACTGCCCAACAGCTTACTGGAATTTCCTTTCACCATGCGACATATGATGGAAGCATCAAGTCTCCTGTGGTACATCCGTCTCAGTCAGTCACATTTCCACGATAATAAAATTAATGACGCATTTTAACTCACATAACCTAATTTTTATTTTTCCCTGTGCGAAAAAGTTTTAATTTAATCTGGCTTGGATAGACTTCCACGAGCATTACATCTCAGCAAAATTGGCTTATCCTGTTTTGACATTTGCCTTTTACATGGTTATGTACAAGGTCACTGAAACTAAAATTAAAATCAAAAACATTGTTGCTTACGTCAGCTGCAACTTGTGGATTAACTTTTTGAGCTTGATAAGTTTCAACCTACATGGTTATTCAATCCTGTCTTAGCTTGATTTCCTTATGTTAACCTTGACAGTCCCCTCGGCCGGTGGTTTAAGGATTTTGTAAGTCATTTTCTTACGTGACGACGACGGTTTAACACAGACATTGACGTAAACACAGGAAGTTCCTAGTGGTGTGCTTGATTCCGCCTGTTCTTTCCACAGGGATTATACTTTTTACATACATTATTACCATTTTTTAACCAGTTCTTTGTTAAGGTATGTGTTATTATCATCAAGGGTGTAAAATCCAGGATTTGGATTAATCCACCTTATTTTGGAATCCAAATCCAAAGTCTAATCCAGGTCGCTGTAATCAAAAAT
>JAQIWI010001341.1:0-17138 GCA_034698825.1 Deuterosminthurus bicinctus | reverse complement strand
CCATGTTGCACTTCTAGGCTGTGGCCATCGCTCGATCAGCCTTCTCAACGGGTCGCACAAAAGATATAAACTTTCGCATCAAGCAACTGAAAAACCTTTTGCGAATGTATGAGGAAAACATTGATGAGATCCTTCAGGCACTGAGAAAAGACATGAGAAAGAGTCGGCTGGAGGGCTACCTCTACGAAGTTTGTTACATGATCTATGATGTGCGTGAAACTCTGAAGAACATCCATGAATACAGCAAGACCAGATGGCTACGAAAGAATTGGCTCACTTTTGCCGACAAGGGGAAGGTGGAAAAAGTGCCGTATGGAGTCGTACTGGTATTGGGACCATGGAACTATCCATTTCAACTGACTCTGGTACCCGTTTGTGGGGCTATTGCTGCAGGAAACTGTGTCATTATTAAGCCATCCGAAGTTAGTAATCACACTTGTGCTACTATTGCCAAGTTGATTCCAAAGTATCTGGATAATGAGTGCTACCAGGTTGTGCAAGGTTAGCGCCAATTTAATTTAATTTATATTATCAGCTGAAGCAAATGCACATGTCGTAAAACTGTATGTTAATGTGAATTTTAAGGTGGACCGTCAGAAACTGAAGAATTGCTCAAAGAAAAATTTGACTATATTTTTTTCACTGGCTCCGTCGGCATTGGCCGTAAGATCCACATGGCAGCTGCTCGTAACTTGACCCCAACAACGTTGGAGCTAGGAGGTAAAAGTCCTGTGTACATGGATGATAGCGTGGACTTTGCAATGGCTGCCCAGCGTATCATTTGGGGCAAGTGTATGAACATGGGACAGGTGAGCGTTGTAAATCTCTCACATAAATTGATCTTAACTCAATAATTAATTCAATTACTATTACAAACTCCAGACATGCGTCGCCCCGGACTACATCTTGTGCACGAAGGAAGTAGAGGACAAGTTCATTCGGGAAGTGAAGATTGCCATGAACGGATGGTACGGCGATAACTGGCAAAGTCAGCTGGACTTCTCCAGAGTCATTAACAAGAATCATTTCAATCGTCTCAAGGCATTTTTGAGCAACAGTGGACGTGTGGCTGTTGGTGGAAGACATGACGAGAATGATTTATGGATTGACCCTA
This sequence comes from Deuterosminthurus bicinctus, assembly GCA_034698825.1. Classification (NCBI taxonomy): domain Eukaryota; kingdom Metazoa; phylum Arthropoda; class Collembola; order Symphypleona; family Bourletiellidae; genus Deuterosminthurus; species Deuterosminthurus bicinctus. The sequence goes on along the minus strand of JAQIWI010001341.1, from coordinate 16,024 downwards.
CCGTTTTAGGTGAGCGGATGAATACATAATAAAAACAGAGCTCACAGGGTATTAAGAACGTCGCCAAGGGCAATTGCCTATGACTACTTATTTAAGTAGTTGGATGGCGAGTGCCATACACACACAGTTGTATGTATATATAATTAGAATATCAACACACCTTTTGTTTCGGCTCATTAACATGCTCTCTGCTGTGATGTGTGGGAAGGATAAACAAGTTTATCTTCATTATTTCACAGTGGATGTCAAGCCAACGGATCCTGTGATGCAGGAGGAGATTTTCGGACCTATCCTTGCCATCGTCCGCTGTGAGTCTCCCATCGAAGCTATTAAGTTCATCAACAGCCGGTGAGTTCTCATGATTTATCACCATGAAAATGTCAGCGACATGGGTACTTTACTAACAATGAAAATCTACAGAGGAATGACTCCACTCTGTCTCTACGTCTTCTCCAATGACAAAGACATTCAGGAGCTGTTTGAAAGGAATGTGGATTCTGGGACGCTTGCTTTTAACGAGACCATTGTCCAGTTTGCCAGTGAGTGCCAATGAACACATGAACTTCATTACTCAAAATGATTCCTATTTCATACTTTTATTACCAATTATTTCAGTCGATGAACTTCCGTTCGGCGGAGCAGGCGAATCCGGCATGGGCAACTATCACGGCAAGTACACGTTCGAGACATTCAGCCGAGAAAGGTCTTCCATTATTCGAGATTACAGCTTTTTGGCGGACAAACTCGGTGTCTTCCGCTACCCTCCGTACAGTGACCTCAAGATCAACTTCCTAAGCTTTCTTTTGAATCACTGGAAAAAGTTCAACATCACTTACTTCGACTACATCCCATACTTGCTTTGCATTTTCTTTGGAATGCTCCTCATGTACCTCCTACGCTAATCAATACGGCGGATTATTTGGGCTCTCTGACGCTAATGATCGCGATGACTTATTGAGGACGAGATCACGGCTACTGTATTTCTAGGCTCTCTACGTACTTAACTACACAGGAATACTTAAGTCATCCGTGTTTTATTTTTTAAGTTTTGAAGGCTACTTTCTCAATGCCTTTTAAATGGAGGCTCTCATCCATATTTTCTATTTCGTTGGTGGTTAAAGTCGGTAGGAATAATAAAAATACTGCTCAAAATAAAAAATATGAGCGCGTAGCCATGGCACAAATATTTTCGTATTGCAATTGAAACATTCTTTAATTCTTTAAAGCAACTTCACACACGCTCAAGAAGCAATGCGATCCCTTGTCCGCCTCCAATACAAGCTGAACCGATGGCAAGTTTAGCATTACGGCGTTTCAGTTCATAAACAAGGTGGCTTGTGATGCGAGATCCAGACGCTCCCAAAGGATGACCAAGAGCAATGGCACCGCCGTTCACGTTCAACTTGGCAGGATCAATATTCAGCTCCTTTTGACAGGCCAGTGTCTGGGGTGCAAAGGCTTCGTTGATCTTTAATATAGAATGACAAATTCAGGATGAATAAATGACTCATCGTTAGATGATAACGATCTAAATTGCCGACAAATTCATAGCGCTGTTACCTCAACAAGGTCAATGTTGTCCAAGGTCAGATTTGTAAGCGCAAGAATCTTCTGAATAGCAGGAACAGGGCCGCTGCCCATGATGGTGGGCTCAACACCAGCGATTCCATAAGCAACCAAACGAGCCAAGGGGGTCAAATTATACTCCTTAATGGCTTCTTCACTCGCTAAAACAACAGCGCCAGCGCCATCATTAACTCCCTGGAAATGTCAAACGTCAATTAAATCCCAATGAAAACAAAATCTTGAAGTAGCTGGACTTACTGAGGCATTGCCAGCAGTGACGGTGCCATTTTTCTTGAAGACAGCAGGCAATTTAGCAAGAGCTTCCATCGTCGTTTGAGGTCTTGGATGCTCATCCACAGTAACTTGAACGTCCTGCCTTTTGACTTTTACTGTCACCGGAGCGATTTCATTGTTGAAGTAGCCATTTTCTTGTGCATTCTTGCACCTTTGTTGTGACTGGAAGGCAAAGGCATCAGATTCTTCACGCTTGATTGTGAATTTTTCTGCAAGATTTTCAGCAGTTTGGCCCATTGATGTGCGGCAGTGAGTGTCGACCGAAGAGCTCCATAAGTGATCTTCAAGCTGCAATCATTTTTATTGTTAGATTATTTTCATTCTTGTACTGTAACAATGTCAGCTACCTTCAGCTCCTGGCCCAACTTTGTCCCGAAACGAATATTACGGGCGTAGAAAGGAGCCTGACTCATACTTTCAGTTCCTGCCGTGAGCACCACTTTGGAGTCTCCGAGTGTAATATCCTATTCAATCCATCATACCTTGTCACCTTTTCCATGCAACTAATGAAAGCTTAAATGTTCTATAGTCAATACTTACATGGGCTCCATTGACAATTGCTTGGAATCCAGACCCACATAGTCGGTTGACCGTCAGCGCAGGCTTTTCAATGGGAATTCCCAGTCGGAGCAACAAGTGCCTGGAAATGTAAGCTCCATCAGTTGATGAGGACTGAAAAAGTGCCGGAAAATTATTTAACTTCTGAGCTAACACACCAAAAAAATTCTTACTTACACTAATGACATTTCCAACAACGACAGAGTCAATAATTTTAGGGTCAATATTGGCACTCGTAAGAGCAGCTTTGGACGCAATTTCAGCCAAGTCAATGGACGACTTCTCGGCCAACTTGCCACCGAAAGTTCCGAATGGGGTTCGCTTTGCAGCTACGATGAATATTCCTGGAAATAACATCAAAGTATTTAGAGTAATCTTTTATTTAATTCCCAATAACGTAAATCCAGTTTTAATGGAACAAATCAAAATTTACGGAAACTAACCTTTGGTAAGTGATGCCATTTTGACAGCTGCAATTCTGATGTTATTAGTCCAGTGTTTTCACAGCAATTGACAAACTAATGACACAAGTAGCCACATGATATAACTTGTGGTAGGATTGTCCAAAATGCTCATGTGAGGTACGAAGTTCAAGCCTTACAGATACAGAGGAGATTGATATGAAAACACACTCCTGCTCTTCACGCTTCTCCAGCCAAGTGTACATACAATGTGTGTGTGTGTGAGGCACAAAAACGCTGATACTCAAGGTCAGAACTCCAATGTTCCGGCCCAAAAACCACTTCCAGTGACATTGATATAACATAACAAGTGTATTTCTTTCACGAGCTTCTGCTTAAACACTTTGCTATACAGAGGAGATTAAGGGGGATAATGAGTATACATTTACGAGACTCTACGGAGCAGTAAAAAAGCATCAGGTAGCCCCACACGGTGCATTAACTGTCACAGGAGGAAAGCGACATTGCATTGCAATACATTTAATTCAATTTTTCCATTACAGACTACATACCTCGCTTTTATCGCAATTGAAACTCCATAACACATGCGGAATACAAAGACTGAAATACAATTCAACACGAGACTCCTTTAAAAAGGACAGCGAACATTTCTTACACATTATGAAACTGCCAATTCATCGCTCTTTCAATTACAACAGTGCGCTAAGATATTAATTAAATAAAGTCACTCTTAACAGTCGAAAATGTGCGTCAAATTGACGAATACATAGAACATCACGACTTCTTAATAGTTAGTACAAAACAGTAGCAAAATTAAGGTCAAATTTGGAGCAGGACTACTGCCATTCGTCTTCTGCATTTTCGTCCACATTTTCTTCCTCTATAGTCACACTGATGTTGACATTCTGAAAGAAAAAAAACATAAAAATTGACTGCGGGACCAATTACATGTCACTGAGAAACATTCCAAAATTAATACCGATTCGTCGATCGCCGACCCTTCTTCAACTTCCTCCACACTCTGAATCAAAAACGCGGGTATCTCTTTGTCTGCCGTCCGCAAAGTTTCAATGAGCTTCGGAGCCAAGCTGGAGTCTTCATTATGATCGTAGAAGCTGATGGATCTACCAACATGTCCAATTCGTCCAGTTCTTCCTATTCGATGCACGTAATCTTCAATGCTGTCCGGGAGGTCGTAATTGATGACCAAGGAGACCTTGGGAATGTCTAGAAAAACATTTATTATTGACACAGAGCTCTGGCTTTAATCCTTGGAGCCATCAAGCTTGATTGCACTTACCAAGGCCACGGGATGCCACATCTGTAGCAACTAAAACTCGACGTTTCCCCGTGAAGAACTCCTTCAAGGCCAATTCCCGCTGATGTTGATGTCGATCCCCATGTATGGACGTTGCTGATATTTCTTCTTTCGAGAGCTTCGTAGCCAAGAAATCTGTACCTAATCTAGTGGCACAAAAAACTACAGCTTTCTCCTCTGGATCAATACCCTGGAGAATTTCCAGCAACTTTTCCGTCTTCTGCTCGCGAGTAATTTCAATTAACTCTTGCGTGACTTCCGGAGTGGGACAGCCCAATATTCCGATGATTACGAAGACGTAATTATTCAAGAACTCGAAAGCTACTGCTTGGATCGGTTCGGGGAATGTGGCACTGAACATGGCGGAGATTCTCTTATCCTGAAAAAAGTGCCTGCATATTAAAATTCTGGTCGTACCTCAATAATAAAATGTTGTTATTAAAATGGACACCTTCGGTGGAAGAAACTCAACAATCTTGTTGACATCAGGCATGAAACCCATATCCAACATGCGGTCAGCTTCATCCAGCACGAAATATTTGACACGATCCAGTCCGATTTTACCCTCATCAATGGCTTGCATAAGTCTTCCAGGTGTTGCTACTACGATATGACATCCTCCCTGCGACATAAGAAAAGATTTATTTACTTCAAAATCTTACCAGATTACTCAATTCATCAGTTACCAAAATTACCCAGACCGAAAAACTAATACAAGCTATTGGACTCACCGCTAGTTGATTCATCATGGTACTAGCACAAGTACCGCCATACACACACAAAGTCTTGATACCCGTGCCACACGCGTAGATGTTCGCTTCTTTGGCTATCTGGATAGCCAGTTCTCGTGTGGGAGCGACAATAAGACAGCAAGGAAGAGATTTCTGACCGCCGCCACCGATAGCCATTAGTGTCTTTTTGTTGAATATGCCCTTGAGGATTGGCAGTAGGAAACCAGCCTAAAATACACTCAGAGAATGTAAACACACAGCAGATTTGGATTATCATCATTTTCAGCATTCAAAAATCATCAAATTTACCGTCTTTCCAGTCCCATTCTGTGCACATGCCATCAGATCTTTCTTCGCATCAATCACAGACGAGCCATAAATCTGAACTGGTGTCGGTTTGGAGTATTTTAGTCGTTTCAAGTTGTCAAAAATCGCTGGTGGGAGATTCATGTCGTCGAAGCTGGAGATGGGTTGTACGCCTGCATAGTTCTCGGTTGCCTGAAAGTCAATAAGTGTTAACATGAGAATTAATACATTGCATATTGATGTCATGATTGCACTTTGATCTATTGTGATTCTGATAATTTTAAAGTTTTAGTATGAGGATCTACATACCGAAACGCCGACTTCTCCTAACTCATCAAAGTGCTCTCCAACACCCTCGTAAAATTCATCACGTTCACAGAAAACTTCATCTCCTTCCGGCAATGGATCCGGAATGTATGAAACAGCACTCCTTCGAGTTTTGTAGGTGCTTGTGGAGCTGCCATTCTCAGTGTTTTCCGTTCCAGCTTGTGATCCAGCAACACTACTTTTATTATACCGTCGTCCATTCCGGCTTCCGTTCTCCTCACTTGGACCTGCATAAATAAAAAATTGTATGATTTTCTTTCAAGTACTTCTAATTTCATCACATAAACTGATGCTAGTTAGTTCATCAACCGCTAACTTACCAGAAAATCCTCCTTGTCCTCGATTTCTATTATTCCAGTCGCCCCTATTATTATGTCCATTTTCAGCTCGTTGTGACGACGACGGCCTGGAGCCTGAATTCTACAAAATCACAATAGAAATCATTGACGAACCAGTTTCCTTACAATACTAAATGATTAATCTGAATCTACATACCGAATGCTGATTTCGATCAGTACTGCCAGCTGCATCAGTACCCCATACATCTTCGTCTCCAGCAACTTCTGGATCCCACTTGCTCCTGGAATCAGCGCGGAAATTATTATTGGGCCCACTCTTTGACCCATTTCTGTCAAAGTTGCCTCTTCTCTGGTTGGTCCCACGATTGGAGTAAGATTTGTTCCGAATGGATTGTGCAGCTGGTTTCGACTCGGAAGGTTTTGAAGCAACTCCAGATGAACCTCCATTAAGTTCCTCCTCCCAGCCATCCTGCTCACTGTTTTTTGGGACAACTGCAGGTTTATTCTCCGGCTTCCTTCTGCTGGAATCCATTTCCTTGAAATGGGGTGCTCGATTCCCAGAGTTGTTGACAGTCTCAGTCTGCACTTCATCTTCCCAATCATCCTCCGGAGGTTTTGGGGCTTCAGCAGTTGCTCCAGGAAGGATTTCTTCCCAGGCATCATCCTCCGGAGGTTTCGGGGCCTCAGCAGTTGCTCCAGGAAGGATTTCTTCCCAGGCATCATCTTCCGGAGGTTTCGGGGCCTCAGCGGTTGCTGCAGGGAGGACTTCTTCCCAGGCATCTTCGACATTCTCAGCATTATTTCCTCTCTCCATTCCTTTTCCGCTTCCACTTTGACTGCGATGATTGGCTCCAGATCGACCGTATAGATTCAACTCTGAGAATTTCTTTAGAGATCCACCAGCTTCACTATGATTCCGAGATTCATTCACACACTCATTCTCTCTGCCTCCTACAGACGACCTTCGAAATCCTCGAACACTTCCTCGTTCTCCAGCAAATTCATTCGGCTTGCCCCTTGAACAAGTTGATGTGAAATCAGCTGACGCTTCGCTCTTGATCGTCTCATTGTCATCTTCTTCTGATAAACAACAAAAACAAATATGTAACATTATACAGCAAGCTCACGCTACACTCATTTCAAAATCATTTCAAATTGTAGACTCACTTGGAACCCCAAATTGATCCAAAATTTCAGAAGGGTCAACTTCATGTCCACCAAAAGAAGACACTGAAGACGCTCGACTTATAGGCGATAAGATCCCCCAATCTCCACCTCTTTTGACCTCGGGAATGCTCCGGAAGTCATCATCATCTGATTCGATCCCAATTTGGTCCACATTATTCCTTCCGTTCGGAGCATGACCTGCTCCAATATCCTCGTCCCAATCCACATCCGACATCCTGAAATATCCAACGATCCAGAGATTCAAATATCCAACGAATCCAACTTGCAAGAACGCCACGACAATTTATACTGCAAGCAACTTACTTCAATTAATCCTGATTCCCAGTGCTTGTTCAAACTTCAATACTTTTTTGATAACCTTTACTTGACCACCTCCTGTCATGCACTTAGAAGCTTTGGGATGACGCCTTTAACTTTAAGCTGGAAATGCTGCGTGGTCCGAACCAGTCAAAATCAAGTCGTCACTCGCACGTTGTGAAATGCCAAAGGCGTAAAAACGTTAACTGCGACTTCCCAGGAGCTCACGTTCCAATACTGATGTCAGTTCTTTCTCTGGCTTTGACATAATGATTGACTATTAAGGCATGCAAATCATTTTAATCCCCATGTCACGATTCACGTATATTACTGCTTACGAGTAATGATGAGAATTCCGCATTAATCGGCATGTGATCTTGTGAGTCATGTAAGGGGCAATGTGAGATAAATGTCATTGTTCCGTCTGATATGTCTGACGTTATGCATTCCTCAATTTTATAAATGGATACCAAGCAGAGATTATGAAATTACTTCATTTGTTGCTATAGATACAAACTGTAGGCTTGATGAGCATTTGGGAGAGACCAAACATTAAACTTTTGGCCGCATCAGACTTTCAGAGGACTTCATCTTTGGATTTGGAAATTGGTATCTTTATTAGAATCGCGGATGTCTTCTTGAAGTGGACACATTTAACACATTTAAGATTAAGTTGGTGTTGGTACTTTGGTATTGATAACTATGAATAGTTACTGATTTAGGAAGGTATATAGCTGTCAAAATGTCAGAAATGAAGAAAGGTCCAAGAGCATCATCTCAACCAGCCCCATCCGCTAGCTCAACGCGATCTGAAATGAGTCAAATGAATGCCGATCCAAAAGGGAAATCATGGAGGGATAGATTGGCTTCCGATGAAATTGGAATCAAGCTTTTGGAAGATTTAGATGCGAAATCCAGAGCGAATATGCTTTCAAGAAGTTCTAGCTCCAGCACGTCGTCATACAAGCCACGCCATAAGATTCAGTAATACTTCAAACTGAATTGAGATTTTAAACTAAAATTGTTGCAAATATTTTATGCAAATGGACATTTATTTTGATTGCAGGATTTATGAGACAAAACGGAGGAAATCATGCCGATCTATATCTCCATACATGTGTGAAATAGCTCGAAAGACAGAGCCAAAGATGGGGTCGAAGGAGATCTATGTAACTGATGCGGAGTTTCAGTTGATTCAGCATGCGCTTAATATTCAGACAGCCGCTAGGCGTAAGTTCAAGAATTAGTTAGAAATATGTCTCACGAATTTTAATGGCGGATGAATCGTAGGCAAAGCTCTCCAGGTGAGAAAGACGTTATTTGGCTATGTGTACGTCCAGCCAGCTGAAAAAGCTGCTGATATGCCAACAAAGCCCATCGCTATGACCCAAAATTCAGAAAAAGTCAGTCCAGCAAGGAAGTCGATATCTCAGACAGCTCAAGAATCTGAATCGGTGGCAAGAATGAAGAGATCTCATGGAGCCAGTATGAAAAAAAATCGTAAAGGGTGGAATCACAATCCCTTTGCTCAGCTTAAGTCACCCATCCAAGCTAAAAAGTCTCTGCTAAGGGCAGCTGGAACAAAAGAAAATGCTTGCCCTACTGGAGCTGACTGCACATTAAAACTCAACGATTCCCGTTGGACTCAAGTTAACGAGCTACTCCAGCTCCTTGAAACGGGATCGTCGCCGTTTGAAACATCAAGAGAGACACTGACAGAAGATTTGCAGACGGATAGGGACGCAGTAGATCGCAGTTTTTCGTGCAATTTAATCGAGAATAGAGATCTTGAAGACGCCAGTGGAGTTGAGAATCCCTATGCAAATGCTGACGAAATGAAGATTGCATTATTCGCTGCCGGCGAAACAAGTATGATCCTTATGAACACGCTCTTCAAAGACAGCTTGAATGATCCGAATTCAGCCAAGAAAGCTATTCATTCCAAATTGTTTCGCAAGTTTGTTGACGTGGAAACTGAGAGAGAAGCCTTAGGCGAAGCTGCAGGGTTGTTTGAAGACGCTTCGAGAGCTATCAAACGTTACCTGGAGAGCACAACTGCGAAGGTTACAAATACCGAGGAGTCACTAGCAACGATCCATCATGCTGTCGGCAAAGTTAAAGCCGAGCAAGCTGGCACAATCGAATCAAACGATCAAGGTTCTAGGATTATCATGGAGGACAAAACGGAAGAAGTCGATTTGGAGACTTGGTATGTGAATGAAACTGCTGTTGTAGTCTCTATAGCAACGATCATAAGGTTTTGGTACTTTAAAATCGAGTTCGTTTTTCATAGCCCGCGGCCCAATTGGAACTACTGCACGGATTTCGACACGAAGCCCTTCCATGTCACAATGTCTAGCTCATCTATTCCAGGATTCTTAATCCAGACAATCATGTGCAAGGACTATGAATTCACCTTGCAATATATCGGGAATACCCGGAAAGTCAGCACCCTCGTATCCTCATGTTCAGCCCGTTCCAAAGCTATTCGTCTGACCCCATACCAGCTCCTGGACATTATCGACCGAAGTTTTGCGGCTACAGCAGCGCGTCTTTCCGCATCCAAGTACTACCTGCAACTTGCATCCCAAGATCTTGGCATGGTGGTCCAAGATTACATGGAAGGGAAGCATGGTCATTATTCTAAAACGATAAAAAGATCAAACTTGAAGCTACAAAGTCTCAACACATTCTCTGGTATCATTCTCCAATTGAGTCGAGTCATTTCCAACGTCTTTCGTGCTCTCCTCGTTGCCTCGGACATCTTTTATCACCTCAGTCATATGCTTCGGAAGCCATCGGATCAAGTCAAAACTGAGATAAAGGATGAGCCAAAGAATGAACTTATTGAAGAGATCATTGGATTCATCGGGGAAATTGAGAATGCTGTTGAAATCGGTAGGATGAGCTTGGCGTCGATTTATAGCAAAGCCAATAATTCGGAGCTAAAAATGAAAAAGTCACTGAGGAACATAATTGAGCATGCATTTGAGTCGATTAGTCAACTTCAGACGCAGCATGACAAAGATTTTGCTGCTTTGGTCATTTCAGGAATTTGCAGTGCAAGTATGCTCATCAGCTTTAGAGACACTTTGCCCAATTTTGATTCAACTATCAAGCGGAATGTGCTTAGCAGCTTGAGCATCATTGAAGTCAATTTGAGAGATTTGAGTAGCATTGCCAATCGCATGACCTTTGTTGCAAATTATTTGACAAGCAAGTCTCTTCAAAATTTGAGGAGCAATCGTGAGGCTGTTAGGATGATGGAGGAAAAGAAAGCAGAGTTGAGAAAAGTTCCTTGGTATAAGAGGAGATTTTTTCAAAGGGTTTTGGAAAGAACTTTCAGTAGAATTAGTGTTCCTTCGCCGGGTGCAGAACAAATTCAACAGGCCGCGAGTTCTACTGAAGAAGAAGGCGACAGTTTCTTGAGTTCCAATATGTCAGCTTCAGGAGATGATCACACACGGATTAAGGGCTAGAAATCTAGACAGATATAGGTAGAATAGAATCTGTTCACATTCTGTTCGACAAAATTGTTAACATTTAAATATATATTAATAAAGAATTCTCAATAAAGATCATGCAGTTCTAAGGAGCTCCTTGCCTATGTATACCGTCTAATCTAACGTTTCCCAAGAACCGTCGAGCAACGTTGGTCGGTCAGAATGCCATTTTCCTACCATGCGCTTCGCTTCATAAACGTTAGCGCGTTCTTGAGATTTCTCTTGAAGAACGCTTGGGAAAACCAAGACTGAAACGCAAGATTAAACTGCGTCCACATAACTGAGTAAACTTGAGTAAAACCATAAAATGGCGTTGGAGCTCAACACAGAACCGACGGAGTTCAATTCAATGGCAAGTGAACTTGACAAAATACGTAAGATAACATGTGTACACATTTCATTAGTTTGTAAATATTTTAAGGTATTCTCAAAAATGTAGTAAACAACTGAACTTTTTTGCAGTGGATTGCCTAACGCTTCGCATTGATAACGTGAGTAATGACATCCGCAATTTGCAACGGGAAGCTGATACGATGAGGTCGGAGGTCGCTTCAGTATATCCTTCGTCTAGCATTCAGGGTCCGGATTACGGCCAGGTTAGATACAAGAAAACTTAAACTACAAGAGCACTTCATTGAAGACCCTTGATTGTGACTAATTTTGTGCTTATGGTTTTCTATATGCAGTCCATCCGAATATTAGGAACTAAGAAGGTAATCCTCGCATGCGGAAAGGAAACCAGAGGAACACACCTCGATATGGAGAAGAAGAAACTGCGGTTCTTTACCGGCACTTTTGATCTGAATTACAGGGGAATGCTGTTACCACTGTAAGCTGTCCAAAAATTCTTTCATGATATGGCAAATGAGCTACTGTGTACTGTCAGACATGAATGTGTTTGCAGGAGAATAGTATTGGGGCGATTACGACAAGATGGGAAAAGTCCCTGGAATCCTATAGCTCTTAGTGTGTGCTTCCCCTACGTAACTATGACCAAGCCAAGGAATTGCTTTTATGAAACAATGAATATAAAAATTGATTTCTTGAACAAGGACAACAAAGCAATTATCAGCAAAAGTATGTGGGTGTTCTCTATACCTCTACTCGGTCTGTAATGATGATGAGATGATGACGCTAATGAATTGTTGCAGGTTTCTACATTAAACCAGAAAATGGCACCTGCATGATGTCAGAATTGTCAGATCGCGAGCATTGGAATTGTGACGCTGCCACATATTTCGACTTGGACTTTTTCGGTGTCCAAGAGGGCCTAACCCAGGACCGAATACAGCTAGATCAAGCCATTCTTACTATGCAATTTCCCCATAAAAACCAGCAAGTATTTTATATTAAGACTCAAGTTGAGGTGGCAGTTGATGAACTTTGAGCTATTTAACTCAGCAATATAATGGACTACAATAAACTTGTTGAATGAATTCATATTTCTAGCTGCAGTATTCCTGTATCACTCCATATACAGCACATATGGCCTAGGAAATAAAGTCATGGCTGTATTGCAAAGTATTGCAGAATCCTCCTGATTTCAAACCTCTTCAAGTCAACCCAACAAACTTAAACAAAAGCTATAAGCATTCCCGACCCGACATATCTGCATTTTAAAAACCTTTGTCCCATTTCAAACTTTTGGACGTCAATACTCACTGTCGCCATATCCTGTTCCTGTTGCATGTACTGAAAAGTCACCCTGAAAAATCTGCGTCTGCTTTCTATCAACCTTTACAATGACTCACATTTATTTAGTTAGCCCCCCTAAGTAATTACTGTGTAGCTTTCACTCTTGACGGGTAAGAAGAAGCCATGGCGATTATTACAACTGCATGTTTTATGTCTCATCCTTTGTCGTATAGACATTGTGCACTGGCAATAAAATCCACAACCTTTACCTTCTTTTTTCACCTTCACCCAGTCCTTTGAACGGGGCTATTAGCAATTCTAACAAGAATAAATTGCAATTCATTTATGGATTGGGCTCTCGTCTGCAAAGCTATCTAAATATTTAGATAGCTCAGAGTTGAAGGAATCCAAGCTCATCCGTGTCATCAGTAGTTGCTTTCCAATGCTAATACTTGCTTTCATCCTTTCCTCAAGGACCAGCCTCATTTTTAATCAGAGTGAGCTGTTAGTGCCACACATTCCTGACAAAGACCGTTTTAGTTCAAGTTTCATTTTTTGAGTATTTTTTTGTAAAATGAAACAAGGTCTACTGCTTTGTGTTGTAATTTTCGCTGTCTCTTCTCAAATTGAAGCAGACAAGTGGGATAATTTGGCAAGGAGTATCGACTCTATACAGAAGACTACTGAAGAAAATGAGACGCTGGAGGAGGAGGATCAAGCGAGTGATTTTATTTATGAGGAAGCTAGTGCCTATGATGAAGACAGCCTAGATTATTTAACCAATTCTACTGAGCCGTAAGTATTTATTTAAATTGTTGTCGCAAGTATTGTGTGCTTCAAGCATCCATTGCAAGTCCCAAAAGTTGTCCCATAACGACAAATGTTGATGAAATGCAAAGTTTTATCAATCCCAGGGCGAAGGACATCATAAAGTGCCAGTGTGGCTTCAAGAGATCAAATGCAGGGAAAATTGTTGGTGGGACGGTGGCCGATGACAACACTTGGCCGTTCATGGCAGCCTTGGTTTATGTAAGCAAACATAATGGCATGAACTGACCTGAATCCTGGTCCTATGGCGACCCATAATAGCTAATAATAAATGTCTTATACAGACCGGAGGCCCCACACCAAAACAATTCTGCGGTGGAAGTCTCATAAACAATTTATACGTCCTCACGGCAGCCCACTGCGTTCAAGATTTGGTGAAAACAGGGCTTGACAAGTTTCGCATCTACTTGGGCACAAATCAAATCTTAACAAATACATCCTTCCTACAAGCCAAGATCTCTGCAGTGCGAGCACATCCGAAATTCGACAGAAAGACACTCAACTATGACATGGCCTTGCTCAGATTATCCGCACCGGTCAAATTCACTGAGCAAATTATGCCGATTTGCTTGGGTCAAGGTGGTTCCCCGCATGTAGGACGTCAGGCAGTTGTCGCTGGTTGGGGCTCCTTGAGTCAAACAACCTCTCCGGTCAACCAGCTGCGGAATGTCAATGTAAGTTGCTTTAAAATGTACCAAGCTTACAGTTCCACGTTGTTCCATTGCACTTGAAACTTGTAGGTCCAGGTGACTTCAAATCTTGACTGTGCCACACATTACTCCAAAGTTAAGATCAAGATCACGGCGTTGATGCTCTGTGCCGGTCTTCCGAAGAAAGATTCATGCAAAGGAGATAGCGGGGGTCCTTTGTTTGCAAAGCGGAACGTGAAATCTCCAGTGTATGACCAAATTGGAGTCGTATCCTTTGGACAAGACTGTGCTCGACCGTTCTTTCCGGGAGTTTACAGCAGAGTTGGTCGATTTATGAAGTGGATTCGAGAGAATACAAAGGATGCGACTTACTGTGCTATGTCTTTCAATTCGGCATCAGCATAAAGTTTATTATTGACTTTTGAAACTGTTGCTGTGAACTTGATTATTTTTTGTTTATGAGTATTATTGTTATTATTATTATTATGAATCCTTCCAGTTATTATGTTTTGCATGCACATAAATAAAAACAAGATAAAATAGCGTGCGATATAAGTGGAAAGTGGAAACTGAAAGCGAGTGGGCCATAATGTGAAATGTTACTGGCGATATTATTATTCACATGTTGGTGGAATTTTGTACAAATTGTTGGGAAGAAATAATATGATAATAATAATAATAACTAAATTGGCCCATGAAAGAGTGTGATGATTTCTAAAGCTGATTGCTTGTACTGCAGATGAGTTAAAGTACGGAAAATGGAATACGACTTATTAATATGATGTATTGTGTAGTACTAGAAAACAGTAAGTTGCATCAATCAAAACTGTTGAGGCTTGACGATCATCTCTGAAAAATCTTTGATCTGATCCACTCCACGGACTTCCCTTTCCAGCAGGGGAAGTTTTGTCACGTTGAAATCTTCATACAGATCGGCAATCTGTGAATAGATTAAATTTACATTTAAATTTTATGGCATAACACAACAATAATTCCAACGGAGCTATATTGCTTTCAGTAAATTTTAGCACTGACCTGATCCAAATACTTGGCCTGAATCTTCATCCTGGATTCACAAACTTTGCAGGGCTTTTCACCCTTCGGTGGGAAGATAAGCTGATTTACGATTACATTATGGACATCAATGTTGAATTTTGTCAATTCCTGAACCAGCCTTTCTGTCTCAAACACTGATAAGAATTCGGCAATACAAACGCATACAAAAGTAGTCTGATCCTGTAACACAGTTAAAGTAAGTCTTCATTTAGCATTCGAACAATCTGACTGCTACTACGAGAATTCAACACGAGACGGAGAATGACAGACACAACTTACGGGGTCTCGGAACTGTTCATTAACTTGACGGATGATAGGTAGAATTTCATCTAACTTGGAAGCCAGGCTTTCAGCATTAAAATCCATTTGCAATAGTGATCCAATCTGCTGAATGAATGGACCGAAAGAGTTCTTGAGTTGAAGCAATTTTCCCAGTCCTTTCTCTACAACTTTGGGAAAGCTTAGTAGACGAAGCGTGTGACCTGTGGGTGCCGTGTCAAAGACAACCACTGAGAAGTTCATGCCTTTGACCAACCTACGGTACGAAAGAACAACAAAATTCTTAGCTGACCTCTACCTCTCAAATCTCGCGATTATTTCAGATCGGAAGATAACAGACTGCTTAACTTGTTGTGCACTTACTTCATAACTTCGGCGTAGCTCATAGCTTCATCAATACCGGGAAAGGCATTTAACACCTCCTGCATTACATTCTTGGTCATTCGTAAGGCAGCACCTTCTTGATCTTCAAAATATTCATCTGGAAGTTCATTGTAGCCAATATTTGGGTCGATCTCCTACAAATGACATTAAACACCCTCATTAGAAAAGACAATAAAGAAGCTAGACAAGGAAATCAATCGCCAAATCGAAGTTCAATATACTCAAAAGTTTACCATGGCATAAAGGTTGTCAAATCCTTTGACTTTAGTCGGCACCTTGCTAAATTTCTGATCAAAGGCATCGGAAATATTGTGAGCAGGATCCGTCGAAATGATCAATACTGAGTCACGAACCTTGGCCAGCTGGACAGCTAAACTGCAACT
>JAQIWI010001340.1:0-17158 GCA_034698825.1 Deuterosminthurus bicinctus | reverse complement strand
AAGGATTTGCAATGGCGTTGGGTCCAGGTTGGGGCAAGCTGAACTCGCCGGCCATTTTTTTCTGTTGACTTGCAATCGGTATAGATCCATCATGGAGACCACATAGATGTGTACTCTTCACAGCCAAGTTCAGGTTCAGAATGTGAAAAAAGATTCGTGGACAAAAGCTGGAGTCTTTGTGGTTGCCATGACAACCACGAAGCGTCAGTGTGGGTTTCACAGCCGCATGCAACGATTGACATTGTGGCCAGGTAAAGTCGGAGTCGGAAAGCATTGCTTCCTTCAGGTTCCCGTTCGTGAGCTACATAGGGGGATACTGTTGGGTCGAAGTGAAACCAACAAGAAGTTTGCTGTCGGCTTTTACTCTTCAGTTTCTTTCAGTCCCAGTCATAATACTAACTTCCGTCATCAACTTTCAAGTAAAAGTTACAACCCTGCTTGCTGCGTTTTGCTAAGAAGTGACCACCACAATGGAGCGTGTAGAAGGTAACATTGACAATAAAATATTCTACGAAAGCCAAAGACCTTTATTATTGACTTTATTGCAGCTGGAGACTCACCGGACACGAGAATTTATTTCGACGATGAACCGTACAACTATGATGGAGTTGTGATCGAAGAGTTGCCCCACTTAGGTAGAAAATGTAGCGAGATATTTTGTGAATTTTATTGGGCTGAAGACGATAATTTTCAGTTGATAATTTTTTTGTAGGAGGATCAGATGATGGTAAACTGGAAAGTCAGCTCACAGAATGGAGTTTCATAAGTCAGACGACGACTGCAGGACCAGAGAGAAACCAGAAGTTTGATAGCTGGTACGAGCAGTTGGCCGAAGGAACGGTGGAATTGTCCAAAGTCAATCTAGAAGAGGTTCCTAGGTTTATATTTGAGTACAGGCATCCCATTAAGGTAACTTAATCATCTCTACGCTTACAATAATGTAAGCAATTCGATTTGACATGATTGGTGTCTGCAGATCATTTACCTTCAAGACAACGAACTTCATGACCTGCCAGAGAAATTCTTCGACGACCTCCCTCACTTGGCTTGGTGTGACCTGAGGTACAATCAAATCGCAAAGCTACCAGGAATCAGCCAACCACATCACTCTCTCCGATCTTTGATGCTTCAAAACAACCTACTTTCAACCTTGCCTTACACTTTAGGTAGCCAGTTCATATAATTTATAAGTATATCTAGGCTTTATAGAGCATTCGAAATATTCGTAGGGTTGCATGCCGTAAAACTTCGAACCCTTGGACTAAATGGGAATCCTCTACACGACCCTCCGAAGGAAATAATTGAAGCTGGTCTACCCACAGTCCGAGCGTATATGATTCAATGCCTCAAAAGTGAAACTATCGCCCAAGGTATTTCATTACATACGAATGAATGACCCATCGATAGCAGTTCAGTATTTCCAACTAATTTTTCCGTTTCGTAGGCCCACCAAGCTACCTCTTAAAGTCTCCAAGACTCAACAAGAAAAAAGGAAAGGGGAAGAAACATGTTACAATGAAATTAGATAATGAGGAATCGGATCTTGAGCAAGATGAGGATCTTCCTAACTTTCCTAAAGCTTTGTACGATTATGTGACCAAGAGAAATAAGAAGGTTGTTCCGCGGAAGCCTCCAAAACAGCCGAACCCCTTCATGGGAATGCGCCCACAAGCCATCGCTAAGTTGAAGTACACAAATGATATTTGGAGAGATCTCCCGTAAGGCCTTGTACTTTAGATCCATCCTCTAAATTCAGTTACTGCAAATTCTCGTTCATTTCTTGGTGTAGGTACGAAGGGATGTTCCAGAAGCAGCTTTTGGACAAGTCTTTGGAGGAAATGAGGAAGCATGTACTTCGAAGATTTGCAGCTCAAAAGGACAAGCTCCTTCAGCGTATCAAGTACCTCCTGAAAAGTTTATCTATTAGTACAACTACTTATACAAGCAATCGTCTTAAATGCCTTGAAATGAATTGTAGGGACCGAGAGGTACTGCTAAAGTGGCGCTTCGAGACAAAACAATTACAAAAAGCTGAGAGGTGCCCGGGGTCATGCTGTCTTGTCACCCCACCATACGGCGTCTCAACTGATGTCGTCCAGGAAGATGAACCCAGCGTAACTGAGGAGCTTGAGTAAGACTTTCTCATATCATCAACTACTTGAACCTTATTAATGCTTTTGTATCATTTTTGTAGGTATCGAAACTTGAATGCAGAGGAATTTCAACAAGAAGTCTCATCGTGCTCGCAGAAGCTGCAAACCTTCATTGATAATCCTACTCCTATAACAAATTCGGAAGCTGCTCTTCAACGATTGAAAGAGGTAAATCAACCGGAAATATGAGTAGCCTTTGGAAGATTCAGGAACTCATGCTAGTGGGTTTCACCAAGTTTGATTATCATCATCCAATAAGTCAATTTGATTTTCAGGTGGAAGGTATTCAAAGGAGACTATGCTCGCTAAAGTTGAGTGCCAAAAGTTCAGTACTGACTTGAGATTGTGTCCGTGTAGAAGTAAAATAAACTGATACTGAAATTTGAACGTAAATTCTGTTGAGCAATATAACAGTCATTTCAAAGCCTACAGTGGCTGAAATTACAACAAAAATAATGTTGTCTTTGTCTCTCACACATGATGTGCATGTTCACACAAGATGGCCAAGCCATTAAATTTGCATGGGAAATTTCTATCTTGAATTCTGCTGGCGGGATACAAGTTGATCAGTCAGTACAGCGTGACAAAATCTCGTTATAAGTGATCTTGGATAAACTAAAATGAGATGGTGAAGTAAAATGGAAGAGAAGATATTTCAGAAATACCCTTTGATGACGCACTGGAATGATAAAAAGTTGTGGAGCGGATTCATCAGAATCAAAGTAAGTTATGATGAGAAACTGCATGTAAATTAGTAAGTATGTATTTTTCGGATTGTCACAAGCTTATGGAATCATTGAATCATTCTGATGACATTGGCAGACAATTTTGATGAGAGTTTCGGTAAGGGTGCCTGGGTATCCGCTTCTTACTTCTGCAACCATTTCCGGAGACGAAGACTGTAGACGGCTTATGAATGACAGTGGATGCTGCAGGGAGATCGAACGTGTAAGTTTAAAAGATTAAAAAACGGGATGGTTTGATTATAATCAACATCTTGATTATTTTAGATCATCTCTAATAATGCCACTATCTTGGATTTGTTTGAATTACTGGAGGCTTCGGTATGGCTCATTAGTATTACAATAAAATAATTTGGAGGAAAACATGATGGATTTCAGTATGAATCTTGAGACTGATTTCAACGAAACAGATGTGCGATTGAATTTTCAGGTTGGTCGAGCAGTTAAAACAGGCCTAGCAACTGAAGTATGGAGCCCTAATGCTTACCTGAGTGTCTTCAATGAGCTTCAACAGATTGGGCTGGACAAGGTTAGCCTCTTGGTCCAAGACTTTATAAAGAGTGTATATAGTGTTTATCTGATTTGTATTGAATTGCAATTCTAGATAGTTTACCTATCGGAAAACATGAATGAGATCCATTTGAGGCAAGAAGATCCATCTTTTCGTTCGCACGTGATAAAATTTCTCATTCCACCCGGCTACCCTGTGGAGGAAATGCGAATTGTGTCTGATATTCCAATAGATTCGCAAGTCATTTCGTGGTCGCCGGTATGATTAGCAAATAATGGAAGTGGTTATATGGAACGTAAAAACTAACGTAAAAACATTTCATTACAGAGGATATCAGCTTCCTGGGTTCAGTTCTCCAAGCTGTTAGAAAAGTATGATGCATTTTGGACTGACATGGATGAGATGGATGCCAGCATCCAAGTATTAGATCCTTTCAATCCTACGAGAGCAGATACTTACAGACGAATTGTCATCAGCAAGAAAGTCATTCTTCATGTCGATGTGAATCCATCAACTCCACGATGTCTGCCTAATGTTCGATTTCTCGGGGCAGATGATGTGGCTGATGAATTTGATAAGGAGTTTACAAAAAATTGTAAGGTTAGTCGCTATTTTCTCTTGTGTTAAGAAGATGGTGATGATTCAAGTTATATTTTGAAAAGAAATGGAATGCGAACTACTCGGTACTGGATAACTTAAGGGCCCTAGTCAATGTCACATTCCCGATCAAGGGTGACAATATGCTCACGGAAGATGATGTCAAATGTGTTGTATGCTACACTTACAATTTGGAGGGAGATTATCCCGAAACTGTGTGTGACTGCGGGTCCTTCTTTCATGACAAATGCTTAAGGGAGCTTCATTTGAATGAGATGGAGGTTAATAAGAGCAATGCTGTGGATTGCCCCGTGTGTACTTTGGTAATAGCAAGTTTAAATTTTGTCCTGTTAACCGTTGGAGAAATTCAAATGAGGAGATTTTGTGCTTCAGGAAATTAAATTCCGGACCTAAACTCGCATGTGCTGAGGTGAAGACCTCACAAGTGCAGAAGGCTCAAACTTGCCTAGAGATTTGTCTTCAAGTACCACCGGATGATGGCATGCTGGATGAAGAAATTGCGAGATCCTGGAGGAGATTATTAGCAAGAGAAACAATCAACGAAGCCTTTATGTATGAGCCGTTGAAATTTTTTAGTTCGCGTGCTGACTGATGGTTGCATCCTGAAAATTTATCCATAATCTCGATCTTAATATAAGAGAATGATGAGAGGAAGTTGTTGATTTATTGTGACTGATCGTATTTATAGTCGCCACCATACGCAGTAATGAAACTACTTTGAACAGGTTTGAAAATAATCTGTGGAAATAAGCAATCTAAGTTCATGTTCACATGAAACAAGTCCCTCCCTTCGGACCGATTCGATGCTCCAGGGAAAAATTTCTCCACACCTTCATTATTTCTGGTTGAGCATTAATCAAATAACAAAATACCCAATCAGTCGATTGCCCTAAAATCTCAAGAGCTTAAATGGTATACTTGCGTTAATGCTAATCTCTTACGTCTTCATCTGGTTTGTATTGGATGCCCTTCTGGGCCGCTCCAGACGGTTATGATGGTATACCTCAGCATCAACTCCCATAGTAAGTATTCATTAAAATGGTTACAGAAACTTTTATTAGTGTATTATCAGTCATGGCAGTCTTTGATCGATCTTTCTACAATCAGTCACATAACAGCATTCATCAAGGTACAAAATCTTACGAAAGGTACATGCATACAAATATCATATTCATCATATTCTCCCAACATATTAGCAAACTTCACTACACCAACAACATTTTTCTAATTTTAAAATATAGTAATAATGAATGACACAATATTTACAAGGTCGATAGTTAATAAAAGTCATATAATAATTACAACCACAGTGGATACGGGCCGTTAAATAAAGTAATGTAAACAATCATAATTACAACATCGAAAGGGCAACGTCGACGAAGGAGAACCTCAAGTTCAATCCATAGGCATAGATACGAGGTGATTTCTTAGAAAATTCGAAACCGCTTCTCAGCATCCGTCACAGCAACTCTACCCCCACTTAAAACAGCAACGTCCATGGGCATATCAAATCCATCCGGCCCAGTTCCATCAATAATGGACAACTGGCTCCCCCACGGTGAAATGACACGGATGCAGTTGTTCTTGGAATCAGCAATGAGAATATTACCAGCTTCATCAACAGTCAAGCCCTGAGGACGACTAAGAGTTCCCAGCGATGTCAGCTTGACCTTAGTGGTAAACTCAATGTTCAGAGCGAATACGACGTGAATGTTGAAATCGGTCACATAGATCTTCGACCCTACAAAATAATACGAAACATTTTTACTTCGACCATGTTACGGTTTCCATTTTAGATTATCCAACTCACCATCCAGACTGAAGCAAAGTCCACGAGGGTAGTTGAATTCATTCTGGTACTCGAAGTAGTTCGTTTCGATTACACTGAACTTGCGGATAAAATTTCCCTCGGTATCAAAAAGTTGGATCCGGTGATTACGTGAATCTACCACTGCGATTAGGTTGCCATCAGGAGAAACTGCGATTCCCCAGGGGTATTTGAACTCGCCATTCTGATGCCCTTTGCGGCCGAAGCTACTGATCAAAGTTCCTTCCAGATGGTAAATGACGACACGATGATTGTCTTTGTCCGTGACATAAATTCGTTTGTTCTTCGAATCAACTGCAATCCCCGTGGGCCGAAAAAGATAGCCCTTCCCAAACGACTTCACCTGCTTCCCAGACTGGTCCAAAACCACGATTTTGTGGTTTCCTCTGTCAGCTAGATAAATCTGAAAGTACGAAAAGGCACTCACGTAGAAAATCTCCTTGTATTTATAAAATATTTTTCTAAAAGTTAGTTCTTAATTACCGTGTTCGTGGGTCGGTACACCCCGATGCCCCAGCCCTTGCCAAGAAAATCCTCACGACCAAATCCGAGCTTGAGGGCGCTGAGACTAGAAACCAAATCTTGGCTATTTCCATCGTAGTTCCGGCTCACATAGAATTCATGAGGCTTGCCGTACTTGAGAGCGCATTTGTTACCAGCCAAAACCACAGTCATGGTATACTTTCCCGTTTCAGGTGGAATAAATGAGCAGACGTAGCGATCGTGGTGACGATAATCTAGACTCGGCTTCAGATTTAGAGTGAACTCATTGGGATGAGTTACTTGGACGGCACAACTTTCGGGCAGCTGATTTCCAGGAGGCGTTTCAAGGAAGAATACGGCAGCTTGTCGAACCTGCTGAGATGGCTTCAGAGGGTATATCATAACTTGATCCAGGTCAAAATTGTTCATCAAGGAAAGCTCAGAATTCTTGTTGGTTTTGTTGAGAGGAGCCATGTTTAGTTTCGTGAGGTCGTTCAAATCCAATGTTGAAGACAGGAAGTAGCGCTTCGTATCTCCTAGAACGTTCTGCTCTTTTCCGCTGGTTAGATCAATCAAGTTGGACCAATAAGGGGAATTTTCAACCGATGCGTGGCTATTCTTGTCAGTTCGTGGGGAGAGATGGGATGACATGGGCCATGTGCTAGTAACACGATTCGCTCCAGAGGCCGGGCTGAATCGCAGACCGGGAGATTCGCTTCCCGAAGACGATGGGCTTCCTCCAGAACATCTCTGTAGTTAAAATACATAAAGAAAAATTAGACAATGTACTCGCATTACCCCAGAAAATAAGAACATTAATTTCGTCCTTTTCACTGATGGCCAAAGCTACTGATGAAACTTACCGATTGATTATCAGTCTCGTCGATATTCATGGTCATGAGTCTTGGCAAATCGTCCACAGCACTTGACCTACTCAGCTTCAAGAACAACTCGTCGACTTGGGATGCTAGCGATTTGGTCTTCGGGAGCGCTTCTTGACTTTCGAGCACAGTGGAAACTACTGGCTGATTCATTTTCAAAGCTTCAACGATGGGAGCTTCGAAAAATCCAGCTGCAACAATCTAACTTAAAGTATAAACTTTTTTAAATCTTAAACCTGAATCTCACATGGACAGTACGGAGGGTTACAACTTGAAAATAATAATATTGTGACCAAGTTAGAAAATCACGCTATTTATACTGAGAAACATTTGGATGAAATGTCGGTGTTCTCCTCCTGAATTTTAGGATGGAGGCGTTGGCTATGTACAGCCATTATAGTTAACTGGTCGGTATCCATCTTTTCCTTGGCAGTTGGACATGGCGACACTATCATTGGTGGATTTATATCCAATATTTAGTCCAACTCTGCGTGAGAGCCTGCAGAGCATGTTCTGCCGCAAGGGTAATTAACACGACCCATTTCTCCTGAACTTTGTCCCTCGTAGCTTCAGCATTCAACAACCAAAGTCGCTCAAGGCATTCAACAGTCATCGAATATTTAGAACGTTTTCAAAAGTTTCCTGAGGTCAGCGTTGTCTCTGACCGCCGTAAGAAGAAATTGAGAGGGGTTAAATGCAGAAGTTTACTTGAAATACAATATTTATTTCAAGATAAAGGCATGGAATCAAGCAGGAATTCATGGACGGAATCATGAAGGATGTACATCTCATTTCCTAAACACATTTAGTTGACCAAGACACGAGCAATTTTATGATCATTTGATGAATTAAATTAAGCAACTTAAGGTTGAAGGGACACTGGAGCTAATTATGTAGAAGGCGTTGGGAATTTAGACCCAAATTCGAACGTTTTGATCCCATGAGCAACTGGCAAGTCCCATTCCACTTGGCGTGATTGCAAGGGACGTAATCCGATTCTCGTGTCCACTCAATGAACCTAATATGTTCAATGCATGTATTGGAATTAGTTGTGGGTCTTTTGGGCAGTTACTAATATTGCATGCATCATGGAAAATTAAGACTTGCCTAAATGTGAAGCTTTGAGAAGATCGAAGACATGAATGGACGAGTCATCAGAGCCGGTAATAACGTAACGTCCGGAAAATGAGATGGCACTAGATGTGAAGCCATTTCCACCAGGGGTTTTATATAGTCCAACCTGCTGATCCGCCCTCAAGTCAAAAAGTCGTGCCGTTTTATCCTCGGATGCGGTCACAAAGGCCAAAGATGAGGGATGGAACTGCAAGACACATCCGATAGAATTTCATGCTACTTTGTTGTGAGGTTTTGAACCACGTACGCAGACAGTGTTGACATCTTGTGTGTGACCACTGAAGCTTTGAACAAACTGACTTTGCCGAAGATCCCAAACTTTGGCCGTCTTGTCCACAGAGCCAGTTACGAAGATGTTCTCGTCATTAGGACACAAAGACAGTGTACAAACATCACCGGCATGCCCGTACAATTCTATCGAACGCTTCCCCGTTTCTAGATCCCATAGACAACTGTTAAGAGGAGAAAAATCAGTGCATTGCATCACAAAAGATTTCCATGTATTCTTTTCCACTCGATGATACGTACATTTTCATATCTCCTGAACCAGTCACAAGCCGTTTGTCATCCAGAAACCTACAGCTGGAGAGAAAACCTTCGTAGCCGGCCAGCTCTCGGATGATTTTCGCAGCCCCAGATGAATCCCGGTTGTTGAGATCGTGAACAGTGGCCATGTTGTCCATACCACCGCTTGCTATGAGAAATAAAATAGATACAGATTTCCGAATTTTTTATTTCATTATTGCTCCTCACATCTTACCAACAAAATTCCCAGACTTAGCAAATGCGACTGACATGACCCAGGATGATCGCAGAGGAATGATTTGGATTTTGTTTCCTGTCCATGCGTCCCATACAATCAGTTTTCCATCCAATGAGGCGGATACCAAATGCCTTGAATCTCCTGAAAAGTCCACTGCATTCACCTTGTGAATGTGGCCCTTGAGAATTCTCTTTGTGCTCAGCTTGAGCTTTCCAATGTCGGGGACTGACCCGGCAACTTCCTCCAGACTCTTGTCTTTGTTTCCTTCATTTGTCGCTTTGATAGATGCCTCGACAGACTCAATCTCCTTTTGCAAGGCCGTAAATTCAGGATCAGCTTTTGGACCCATTGTCCCCTATCACAAGGAGGTACGGCAGAAGTTTACACTCACGCACAACTAAAAATTTTGCTGAAATATACAAATTTTTATTCTTCAGCCAACGGACAGACAGACAGGACACTCTATTTGACCTCTTCACCAGCTCGTAATAGACTGACGTGAATGTGAAACTCCAGGGTTTTTTTACACTGCACAGGTTTCATCTGGGTTAATAAGATTACATCGACTTGACATGTTCTGTGCACGAACACGATTATAATTCCATTTCCCCTGATTTTCCTTTCCCAGGTTTCTTTATTGATTTAGCTCTATCACTACTGATTCCGGCCGTTTTTGTACAGCAGCAAGATGTGTTGTTTGGAGGTGGCCAGTTAGCCCTCCCTGTCATTATTTTAGCTTCAGTGAATCTTGAATAGCAAGACTATAGTTTTAGTCATTTTCACATGCGCTGCACATCTCTTTAATTGCATTCGTCAACTCCCTCGAAACACGCTGCTTCGCCCAAATGCAAATGCTGGCGAGTTTACGGGTATATATGGGCTGGTGGTTGTGGTTATCACGGCTTCATGTCTCGTTTCATGTTGACATCAAATGTCCGGGGAGACGTATTAGATAACGGCTACTAATGCTAGCGAGATGAAATTATGAAATACTAGTCATGATTCAAAAACTCAAGTACTCATGAGCTTGACTTTTCACAGAATCTTAGGCCTTGCGTACAGCAGAAGGAGCCCATAAGACGTTCCTAGACCTCAGCATCTGATAGCATTCAATGTGGCATCTCTTGAATGGGGCACGATAATGCCATTATAAAAGTCTGGTACGTGCAATCGAATTAGCTAACTTTTATGCGGTTATGTGCTTCATCGATCGGTCAGCACTTGAAGGATATAATGCCAAGCTTTCCTCATAACACGAGAACAAAAGAGTGGAACAGTCGAGTAACTTGAAGATAGGGAATCTAGCAGAAAATTCCTTTAGTTAGCTTACGGTTTGAATAAATAAATAATTAACAAATTCAAATTTTGGCAATACTATAGACTACAGCAATGGCCGCTTCCAGGATTAATTATCATATTCCAAGTGGAGGCCGTTGTCGGCATCATCTGCCGCCGGGACTTCATGATTAACTGGCTTGATAGTTGTTGCGATGATTTGGGGGATGACAAGGCGTTCTGTCGGTTCAAACGTTTCTGATTTTACACCCAGCTTTAATATTCCTTCACGATATTCTGTTGCGTGGATAGATCTTCTGTTGCTGGGCGAAAGGGTTTGACGAAAATATTCAGGGACAAGCCATGACCACCTGGAAATTTCTCCAACGCTATTGTTGTCGTTACTTCCTCCGCTCACACGATTTCGGTGCAAAACTTCGCTCGTCAGCTGCTTGATCATTACTTGAATTTTTTGAAAAACACGGCTATTGAATTAATATTCATCTAGATGACAAGACTTGTTCAAGAAAATTATGTACCCTCCGGTGTCTGGAAACTCAACGGTGGCAAAATGGTCGGCAGTCCAGCGTCATAATCCATTGGCCCCTCATGAGGTCCAGCCCCATATAACTTATAAGACCGCATTGGCCTTACTTTGTGCATGTTGAATAAATTAGAGAAATAAGTCGTCAATCCAGCACACTCCACTAGGAAATGTACACACAAAATTAAACAAATACTTCCAGTGGACAGAAAATTACTTCTCATTTTGCTTTCAATGAAAGGGAATTTATTATTTGTAAAATATTTGTATCTATCAACTTTAACTCAGTCGTGACCCACCAAATTGTCCTCACAGACTGTCTCAACTGTCAGCTGCAAGGAAGTTATTAGATGAGGCTGAAAATGAAAGGGTATAAAAAATTCAGGCCATTTAACGGTGCATTGTTGGGGTCCCTCGCCTCAGAGCATCTGTTTCTGTACTATATTATTTCAACTCTCTTGCAACAATTTCAGGTAAATGAAGGGCTGCATACAGTCAAGAGTTGAATGATTAATGATGCCCATCCATTGTACATACTTTGGTCACCTACGATAAGTATTTTCCTAATTCCAGGCATCATTATGGGGTCATCCAGAATAACAGTTAGTGGAATGGAAAACCACAGAAATGAGTCCAAGAGTCGCTGTTCTCTTGTTTAACTTTGATTCAGGCGTTTTCCATGATTCAGAACCTCGTCCTCATCGTCATTGCTCTATTCTACGACGGTAGGGAAAAATCCCATGGTTTTGTGCTTACATGAATACAATGACGCAATATACAGCAACTCATACGGTACTACAGACTCCCTATCCGTGCCTTTTATAGGACGACAAAATACATGCACTTCCAGAATACTGGAAGCATGTTTAAATTTTAATCAGCTTGCTTTGTACATGTGTAATTCATATGGCCGTGAGTCGTAGAATCCTGACACGAAGCAGAAGCTATCATTGTATTTATACGTGTGGACTGCTGAATGTACGCAGTGCTTATGCGTGTGCGTGCGTACAATGAAACGCAGTTCGGAAGTTTCTGGAAGGAAAGAACATTCCCGGTTAAGTTCCCAATGGATTCTGTTGGGAAAGCAGAACTTACGAGAATTCCCCTTTAGTTTCTCTATCATACGAGAAACTCCATGGACGATGACTATACCTGCATAAAAGTCTCGGAGGCCCTATCACTGACTCACTCAGAGATTGCGTTTTGAGCATTTCGGAGTTACTGTCAGGCTCTCAAGCATTTCGTATCATCTGTGATCTTCATTTTTACGGTTTTGAAAATACTGGAAGAGGGTATAGTTATAGAGAAATATACAAGGGAAGAAATATTTAAATAATAATAATGGCACCGAGACCCAAGGCCATTGGGATTGACCTGGGGACGACCTATTCGTGTGTCGGCGTCTTTCAGAATGGCAAAGTGGAAATCATTGCCAATGACAGTGGGAATAGGACAACACCGAGCTACGTGGCGTTTACGGACACAGAACGTCTGATCGGAGACGCGGCTAAGAATCAGGTGAGACTTGAAGTTGAATTTAATCTCTCGTATTTATATTACCAGGTCATTGTTTTTTTATGAAATTATGATGAGTTTTAATGTGTGTAAGTGTGAATATAAGCGCTTTTGGGGAACTGGAAAGAAAAATGGAAAGTTTCGCGGCAATATTGCCGAAGGGGTATATTGAGATCAGTTGGCTGATAGTGTGTGTATCATTTTCAGGTGGCCTTGAATCCGAAAAATACAGTTTTTGATGCGAAGAGACTGATCGGACGTCGCTATGATGACCCGAAAGTTCAAGAGGATATGAAAAATTGGCCATTCAGCGTGATCCGTGATGATACCAAACCCATGATTGAAGTTGAGTTCAAAGGGGAAGTAAAGCAGTTCACTGCGGAGGAAATCAGCTCCATGGTTTTGACAAAGATGAAGGAGACAGCTGAAGCATTTCTCGGCTATAAGATTACCGATGCGGTCATCACGGTTCCGGCTTATTTCAATGACTCGCAGCGTCAGGCTACTAAGGATGCGGGTCAGATTGCTGGACTCAATGTGCTGAGAATTATTAACGAGCCAACTGCAGCTGCCCTTGCCTATGGACTAGACAAGAATTTGAAAGGCGAGAGGAATGTCCTTATTTTTGACTTGGGTGGAGGAACTTTTGATGTGTCCATCCTGTCCATCTCCGAAGGATCCCTGTTCGAGGTGCGATCGACTGCTGGAGATACTCACCTTGGTGGGGAGGATTTCGATAACCGAATGGTGGGGCATTTTGTGGAAGAGTTCCGACGCAAATATAAGAAGGATATCAGCCAGAATCACAGGGCTATTCGAAGACTTAGAACATCATGCGAGCGAGCCAAGAGGACATTGTCTTCCAGCACTGAAGCAAGCCTGGAGATTGATGCCTTGTACGAAGGCATTGATTTCTACACAAAAATCTCCAGGGCTAGATTCGAAGAGCTGTGCATTGACTTATTCAGATCAACAATGGAGCCGGTGGAGAAGGCCTTGAGAGATGCGAAGATGGACAAGAGGGACATCAATGATGTTGTGTTGGTCGGAGGATCAACGAGAATTCCCAAGATCCAGAAATTGTTACAAGACTTCTTCAACGGAAAAGACCTGAGTAAGTCGATCAACCCAGACGAAGCAGTTGCATACGGGGCGTCTATTCAAGCCGCTATTCTAAGTGGTGACAAAAGTGAGCAGATCCAAGATGTCCTCCTCGTTGATGTGGCCCCACTATCACTCGGCATTGAAACCGCTGGAGGAGTGATGAGCAAGATAATTGAGAGAAACACACGCATTCCATGTAAACAGTCACAAATCTTCACCACATACTCTGACAACCAACCAGCAGTGACCATTCAAGTGTTTGAGGGTGAACGAGCCATGACTAAAGACAGCCACTGCTTGGGAACATTCAACCTGACCGGCATTCCACCAGCCCCAAGGGGTGTCCCGCAGATAGAAGTCACTTTCGACATTGATGCAAATGGTATTCTCCATGTCTCAGCGAAGGATAAGAGCACTGGGAAGTCTGAGAGCATCCGCATAACAAATGACAAGGGCCGATTGAGTAAAGACGAAATCGAGAGGATGTTGTCAGAAGCTGAGAACTATCGGGAGGAAGATGAGAAACAACGTGAGCGGGTGTCGGCTAGGAACACACTTGAAAGTTATCTCTTCAGCGTACGCCAGGCAGCCGAAGAAGCTCCAACGGATAAGATCGGTGAATCCGACAAGCAGCTGATTCAAGACAAATGCAAGGAAATTCTATCATGGCTGGACAACAACCAGTTGGCAGACAAGGAAGAGTATGAGTTCAAGCTGAAAGAAGTTCAGAAAGACTTTCAGCCAATTATGATGAAACTTCATGGTGGTGGTGCAGGAGCCGGCGGCCAGCCTGGAGGTGCTGGCGGAGGTCACCCTGGAGGAACTACGGGAAGCGGTGGGGGTCCTACGATTGAAGAAGTCGACTAAATTCATCCATGCCAAAATCTTAAACGACTGAATCAACATACCAAGTTATCATCCAACGATGATCACTAAACAACCGACTGAGCATTAGAATAACATAAGTACTTGTACCGAATATAAGTGAGTTATGAATTTGTTTCTATTCTTTACAACAGGACATTAATGTTATTGGATTTGTGTAAGTGTATGTATATAAATATGCTTGATAGGATCCTTGTAATTAACTTGTAAATGTTTAGCAGTTAATAAAGAGAAGTCATTTCGTATTCTGTAATCGTCAATTTTGTGACATTATGAGCTTCTTCGTTCGAGATCACCTCAGTTTTAGTATTTCAAGTTCTTTCTACCATCGGAGAATTTCTCAGGGGCATATTATTCATGGAAGTGTCGTGGACTATGGCATAGTACAGAACACATGATGAAGGCAGTATCATGGAGAGGATGAAAACAACAACTACTTCACCACCACTTCATAAATAACATCAAGTATGGACTGTTCAATGCCGACTGGTCATCACTATTGCTTGGACTCATTTGAATAAAATCATTGCCCGTCGTACATCTATCTAGTAAGTATACGATATACATGTCGTTGCATGTATGCTAATGTCAAATGTCAAAAACTGCAAAGAGCTGGCCGTAAGCCTATAGAGTCCAATATTATCAAGTGTTTTTTTTACAAGTGCTGCACAAGTGGCTCCAGTATTATTCCTTGGCGATCATACAAGCTCGGGTATACATATCAAGTCTTATCAGAATAGTCAGATGGAAAACTAGTTATGTTCTGGAGGTGATGTGGCTGTGAAGTACAAACTTGTTGCACACCTTCATTACACTTGCCAATTCTTGGAAATTAATTTTGAAAATGTCTATTAGCGGAGAAGGAAAACCCGGGCGTTTGCAGGGTAAAGTTGCCCTCATCACTGGTGCTGCTCAAGGTCAGTCCAAGATCAAACCGTCTCATTCGAATTTAATTGAATTTTTCGGTGATTAAATGAATTTTTGTCACATAATTTTGCAGGAATAGGTCGCTCGTCGGCATTGCTATTTGCCAAGGAGGGTGCACAAGTGATTGTCACAGACGTTAATGTTGACAACATGAAAGATTATGTAGGAGTCCCTGGAATCATCCGAGTAGAAAAGTTGAATGTTGCGGACAAAGAAGAAGTCTTTAAGTTGGCTCAAACTATCCCGAAAATTGATGTGATTTTTAACTGTGCTGGGTGAGTAATCACGATATTCTTGGGTTTCATGTGGAAAGCCTACGACGTTTGTAATTATGATTCATAGAATTGTCCCTGGAGGCTCCATCTTGGATGCTGATGATGCCACCTGGACAACGACGATGGATATCAACGTTCGTGGAGCTTACTGGATTTGTCAAGCACTCATTCCGACTGTATTGAAAAACAAAGGAACGTGCTCCATTATCAATATGTCCAGTGTGGCATCCTCGTTGAAAGGAGTTGAGAATCGTTTCATCTATTCGGTCTCCAAAGGAGCCTTGATTGCTCTGACTAAGTCAATCGCCGCAGATTTTGTCGGTCAGGGAATCCGTGCCAATAATATTTGCCCTGGAACTGTGGACACTCCTAGTTTTCGAGGTAGAGTAGGCTCCGCAGCTGATCCGTCACAAGCCTTAGCAAACTTCATTGCAAGGCAGAAAATGGGACGACTCGGGACTGCTGAAGAGATCTCTCATCTTGCTGTCTATCTGGCTAGTGATGAAGTGAGTCAATTATGAAATGAATTTTGCTTTCAATTTGAAATAATACTTGGTCCTCGTTTTTACAGTCCTCATACGTTACTGGGCAAAATCATATCATCGATGGAGGATGGAGCATGTGAAATCAACTGTCACTTTCAGTACACTCGAGTTCAATAAACGAATCTACTTCATAAGTTCACTGACAATGACTTTAATTACTTTACGCGAATACTATACATATCATGAGCATGATCTAGATCATTCTAGAGGTATGACTTCATGGACACTGATTATTATTATTATATTATTATATTATATTTGAGGTGCTCGGTGAAACACTGATTATAACATTGATGTCGTTTTCCAAGTTCTCATTATATCGGTGCCGGAAACGTTCCTTTCTCGAGCTGACCCTCCCATTTCTCGACCCAGGCATTGGGGCACATTGAAGTGTACACCCGCTTGAAGTATTCACAAGGTGGATAGTCGTCTCCACGAAGTTTGACACAGCGTTTATAATCCACGAAGCTAGTAAAGCAATGCTTCGTTTGATTCTGATTGGGGAAGCGAGGATCAAAGGGAGCCGTCGCGAATACGATTTCTTCTTCCTGAAATTAATGAAATGGGATTTTCCAATTTATTATTCCCTATACCTCACACTTAGGTTATTTGCTCGAGTAGGTAGAAAAATTGGACGACTAACAGCATACCTCCTCAGCTTCCCCAGTTTCTCCATCACCGCCGTCGCCTTCAGCCGTATCGTCATCCTCAAATGCTTGTTTACCGCTCAGAACATCGCAAGAGTTGTCGGCACAAGCGTCTTGAGCTTTCCTGCAAAATTTCTCATCAGGAGACTTAGCTGGAGTGGACTCTTCCTCACTCATTTTTAAGTTTTTGTTATTCACGTAAGTGTTTTTCTGAAGAGCTACAGGGAATAGATGTGGACAAAGAAGGGCGACTACTGCAATGCTACGTGTTCCTAACTCAGTCAAAACTTGTTATTTCACATTCACAGCACAGCACATCATAACAAT
>JAQIWI010001339.1:0-17164 GCA_034698825.1 Deuterosminthurus bicinctus | reverse complement strand
CAGAGTCGATGAGCACCCACTGTGGTCCCTATTATTGAAGCTTGTATAAGGACAAAGGCTAAAACAGAGATACATATTTTGTATTATACCACGACTGACTTATTTAACGAGCACATTAGAAAGTAGATGAGTGATTTACTGAAAATAATTGTAGGCCATTTGAAGTTCCCTTGAATGACCCACTTTAAACCCAGCAAGGCTACAACGTGTATCATTGCAAAAAAGCGGACCATTGGCCAGAAGATCTTCACTGGTGGCAAATCTCCAGCTGGTACATCTTCAATGTTCTTCTTCTCAGCTGCGAGAGCCATTCTGGAGATCACTGCGCTCCTTAATACTGCACTCTCGGCAGTGACTTCAGTGAATATTTGAATTCGAACTTGAGTTCCTCTTATATAAATTCCTCAAGCAATAAAATTATAAGTTTTGTATTGTAATTATTTATTTATACTATTTTGCAGTTACCACGACACAGAGTGTCACTGTTCACTTTATTTGTAAGACAAACGGCGATGGACCGATCTGTTGTGGGTATTCCCAACTTGATATGCATTGACATATTCAGTACCTAATCCACTCAAACACTCCTCGCACATCCCGCATGCGGAATAAGAGACCCTTTATTTTACTTTGTTCGTCCCAAGTTATTTATGTTACTAATTATTTATGGCTTAGTTGTTAAGACTAATACAGGGACGCATGTCAACGTTCCTTAACAATGAACGATTATTCGCTGATAGTCAGTCAGAGACAATACTTTCTTATTCACTCCAATTCTTATTTGAGAGTCAGTCGGAGACTCTGCTATTCTGTCTAGTCAAGACCATTCAGTGTGGTGACTGTTGTTATTATTTCTACGATTGAATGGGTCGTACTATTTATTAGTTGCCGTTTTGTAGATGTGAATGCAGTATTGCTGACTT
Organism: Deuterosminthurus bicinctus; assembly: GCA_034698825.1. Classification (NCBI taxonomy): domain Eukaryota; kingdom Metazoa; phylum Arthropoda; class Collembola; order Symphypleona; family Bourletiellidae; genus Deuterosminthurus; species Deuterosminthurus bicinctus. The sequence continues at coordinate 16,241 of JAQIWI010001339.1, read as the reverse complement.
GATTTTGATCATAGTAATCTTTATTTATTCGTTCATTCCATCCATCAATCACACCGCATCCCATACAGACCCATTTTTTGACCTCTCGCTGACACATTTAAGATTTGTTTGGTATGTTTTTACACGAACAAATTAAATGAAATTGGCTGCTTGGTGAAATTTTTAGTACCACAATAAAGAGCAGTTGACATTGAGTCAGAGTTTGGGAAGATGGTCATCTACCTGGGAGAAATTTGTGTAGTTGCGGCAGCTTGGTATCTTGCCAGATTTATGCGTTTGTTTTATTTTACACATCACTGCGCCATCTGCTCTGCCGCCGGATTTTTAGCAGTTTTTGGCCTCAAACTGACTCGAAAATTGGGTTCATTATGCATGGATATGGTTAACTATTACTGCAAATCATTGCTGAAACTTTGTCAGCTTGAACTTCAGGAATTTCAGTAAATTTCAAGATATTGCTAGATTTCCAATGATTCCCATAAGATTCCCGAAATTCCCAAGGATTCCCGGAAATTTTCTGGCAAGTTCCCACGCATTTTGATTGCCGGGAATCTGGGCAACACTGGTTATACTTTTAACAGCTGCAGCAATCAAGAGAACGGATACAGGATTCTTTTGTACAAGTTTGGTTACTTCTGCCAGTTAAGCGCGTGCAGGTAACTTGGACATATATGATTTAGTTGCGCAGAGAACAAAATGTGATTGCACAATTTTACATTACATCAAACAAATGATGAAATAGGTTCTTCAGTGGAATTTTGAACTAACTGCTTTCCAACTATTCAATGTTCGCCGGCCTCTTGCAATTGGAGTGAGCTAAAAATAAAGTTTTGACTTGAGTTTCTTGAATTTTTGAAGTGAATAACGGTAATAAACTTGTAGGTTCTGGCAGCACTGTTTCTCACATTATGTTTCTGTTCCAGTTGAAACTCTCGGAGCACGCGCCTCCGTAGTAGTTTATTTTCATCCTTTTTAGTTAACAGCTTTTGTCATGCAGCTAATTTGTTCGTTGGTATTGACATTTGGATAACATCAAAGATTACGCTCCAATCAACTGTTGCAAAATGCTTTCACTTTAAATGACAACAACAGCAATCGATTTATATCAATGTACTGGTTGAACGGTTACAGCTAAAATTATAGAGAAATAAACTTGACAAGAAAGACAGCTGAGATAAAGGTCTTTCATAATGGCAACATTGCATTGTTACAAAATGCGTTCATTTTAATGGACTTGAATGAAACATGAGACATAGTTTCATTTATTTATGTACTTTGCCACAAAGCAATGGAGCCCAACATTCGACTACGATGAGCCATATGAAAGAAGCCCGCTCTCTAGAAAGCAGTAGCCAAATTCAAGACCAAGAAACAAATTTTCAGTATGAAACTCACACGTATCTATTTGCATCTCTCAAGGATACTTGGCTGTTGCCCCTTGCAGTTTCTTAAATCCGGGAATCTGTGCTTCAGGAAGTGTGGAATCATAACAGTCTACTCCGTCATTCTGTGGTTTTTTTTCCAGTTAATCGTAGTTGACTTCACCTACAGCACAGTAAATTTTCTTCAAAACACAAACGCTACGCTATCCGCACAGCTCTCCGTCGTCACATCCGTAATTTTCTATGGAGTTTCGGATTTCTTTATCCGATTTATAGTAATCGCTAGAGCGAGCGACATTAGTAAGCTGATTGAAAGCGTTGAAAGCTTTGAGGAGGAAGAGTATTCAAGTTCTATTGAGCCAACACGAATCTACATTGGAATTGCGCTCAACTGCTTGTTTTGTGTATTAGATTTCATTCAAAATGCGTTTATCACTCAAAATTATGAGTCTTTTTCTCTACTTTGCAACATGTCCAACTGCAGCGAACAACCGATTCTTGGGAGATTTTTGCTCTTGTCTTATTTTACACACTACTGCGCAATCTGCTCTGCCGCTGGATTTGTAGCAGTTTTTGGCCTCAAACTGACTCGAAAATTGGACTCATTATGTTCGGGCATGGTTGACTATTGCTTGAACAGAAATACCTGCATCGTGGTGACCAATTTTACTGCGCAAAACAGCTTTTTGGAATCGCTGCTAAACAGATTTGTGGAAATCAAAGAATTCATTAAAATGTATCTAAAAATTTCCCAAGTGCTTTGCTTAATGCTCGTACTTGAAGTTTATGCACTTTTGTTGTATTCTGTGGGATCGGTTGTGCTCACCGATGAACAATCGCAAGGCAATGGGCGATGGATCAACGATATCCTATGGACCCTCCATTCCTGTCTGCTTCTTATTGTCGTAGTTGAGACTCGACATTGCATTAATGGGCAGGTGAGCCAGGTACCAAACAAGCCACTTACTTACCGTAAAAGCTTTTTTGTTATACTAGTTACAGCAATCAAGACAGCGGATTCGAGATTCTTTTGTACAAATTTGGCTGGTTTCCCCAGCAGAGGGCGTGCAGGTAAGTGCATGGTATAATATGGAAACTTAATGTTGTATGCGGTTGGGCAGTTGTACACATGTTTTATTTATAGATCAAACAAATGATGAAATGGATACTTCATTGGGATTTCGAACTGACTGCTTTCCAGCTATTCAATGTCCGCCGACCTCTTGCAATTGGAGTGAGTTAGGGAACAAAAGTTTTGAGTGAGTGGAGTCGCTAGAATTTTTGAACTGACTTAACCCTGTTGAACTTGTAGGTCTTGGCAGCATTACTTTCTCACATCATGTTTCTGTTTCAATTGAAACTATCGGAGCAGGCACCTCTGTAATTAGATCTCACTCACTATTACGGTTGAGCCGTAGAATTTTTATAGTTTGATGATATTAATGTGTATTCAATGTAACAACTTTGAGCAACGTACGGAACAGATGCAGAGACTCTGTTTTGAATTTGGTAAGATTATTAAGCTTCTAAATGTAATGACCTTGTATGCAGCTATCGATTTACACACACGTGTTAGTAAAAAAAAAAGCAAAGGCAGCCTTCCAAACAATACTTATTCATGATGAAAGGACTCTCAAGTAACAATAGCTTTATTTACAATGTAAGCGATCGGCTCAAATATAGTAGCATAATGCTATACGTGCCACCATAATTTATACTTTCGTGGTCCGCAAACGAAGCCTGGACTAAGCTATGGACTTGCAAGCTGTTTGATCTAATCTGACGAGCAAGAAAATAGGCTCGAATAACTTTGCCATGAAATTTATACGAATTTTTGTGCACTTTTCAAGAATATTCGGCTGCTGCCCTTTACAATTTACGAAGTTAGGAAAAATGTGCTTTAAATAGTACGGAATTATAACTGTTTATTCCGTAATTCTCTTGCTCATTGTTCAATTTAGTGTAGTCGATTTTACGTACAGCATATAACATATTTCAAACATGAAAATGCTTCTGAGCATTCAGATTAATGAAATACCATCCGTAATTACTCACGGAGTTTCGGATTTCTTTGTCAGATTTACGTTAATTACAAAAGCGAGTACGACCATTAAGCTGATGGAAAGTTTGCACGTGGAAGGATATTCCGGTAGCCGGCTCAGCCAGCAAGGATCTACGTCAGACTAGTCTGTTACAAATTATTTTGTACTTGCAATGGAATTGAAAATCGTACCAAAGTCAGAGGCCTTGTCAATTTTTTGCAACATGTCCACTTGTGAGGAACAGCTGGTTATTTCCAGAGTGTTGTTTTTTATGTTAATTTACACAAGACTGCGCCATCTGCTCCACCGTTGGGTTTGTGCCCATTTTTGGTCATCGACTTGTTCAGATATTCAATTTATTTTCCACAGAAAGGGTCAACTATTGCTTGAATCGTTTTAATACTTGCATCGTTTCAACTTCAGTGCCAAATCCTCCAGTTTCATCACTTCGCAACAGATTTATTGGGCATTTTATTTACTTAGTAAATGCATACAATGGTACCTGAATATTTCAAAAGTGATTTGTTTACTTCTCGTTCCTGAAGTCTATTCCCTTTTGCTGTACTACGTGGGCTCCGCTGTACTTGATGCTGACGTACGCTTTGTAAATAAAATTGCAAGGATTCTTAGTTGTTCCCTGCCACTCATTCTAATTGTAGGGACTGGGCATTGCATGCACGTGCAGGTAGAAATTAATACGTGTACTAACTAATTATTAAAAACAACGCACAGTGTCAGAATTTTAAATCTGTTAGTTGCAGCAATCCAGGGACCGGGGGAGATTCTTTTGTGCACGTCTGGACTACCCAGCCAGCACAGGGCGTGCAGGTGAGTGCAATATAACGCCACCAAAACTTTAGGGATATTTCTGAATTGATCAATGGTTGTATAAACTAATTTTTAGATTCAGCAAATGATGACTTGGATTCTGGAATGGGATTTTCAACTGATTGCTTTTCAGCTCTTCAATATTCGAAGGCCTCTTGCATCCTTGCATGTGGTATGAGTGTTGAAACAAAGTGCTGACTTGGGTTTCTTGAGATGAAAATTAAATGTTGTCCCACTTGTTAGGTCCTATCAGCAGTGCTACTATCCCATTCCATTCTTTGAAAATGTCCGACTTTCACTCCGGTAGACGGTATGGACCGCATCTGTCTCCCAAAAACTCCAGCCCGGTATCCATGTATTTGCAGCCTAGCACAGCCCACTGTTCTCAGGAACAATTCAGGGATCGCGAATGCTTTGTCGTACATGACTGCATAGAAGACTACACAGTCCACCACTATTGTGTAGTACATGATGCCAAATACTGGGACCTCACGGAAGTGGGCGATCGACGCATAGCCACTTATTATGCAACTTGAAATGCTCGTTAGTTTCCATGAGAATATCACGTACTTGTTGAGACTGTTGAAGGTGGACATGTAGAGCTGGAGATGGCGGAGGAATTTGTAGACACTCCTGCGGCTATGTGTTCCCCTTCAAAGTATTTCACAATAATTGTTAATTTTCCAAACATTCTTTTTAAGTTAGGACATAAATAAGTTGAAAATGTTTTACTTTTGAATTTTCCGTATCGAGAATTGGAGAAGATTGCAGACGAGGTCAAAGGAGATGACCTGAAGCAGCCATATCGGCCCGCCGATGAACGCAAGCATTGCATCAAACCGAATTTCTTCCAGAAGGCACAGACCAAATGTAGACCAAGTTTGAAGGTGACCCGGCAGAGCAGCATACAGTGGAAGCCTCATGGACTGATCGTAGACGTACGCGGCTGCAATGAATACATTTGTCATCGCCAGCATACTGGGTATGCATATTGCTGCCAAGTCTTGCAAGGAATATTCCCTGAGTCTGCTTCTCCAGGGCCTGCTGTCCAGCTGATCATTCTGGCCTAGATCAGTGCCTGCACATCAAAAACGGTTTAATTGCCATCATGGAGTTTTGGATTCACGGCTAATATTCTCTCACCTCCGATATTCCCGAGTAGAGTCATCTTGACGTACGTGGCCAGCAATCCAGGAGACTTAACGTATAAGACATAGTACCAGAATGCCACCATAATAGAAGCCATCGCCAGAATAGCATGAATAATCAGCTAATACATCTGGGCATCTGCCACGAACAAGTACGTGTACGCCAAGCTCCCACTCTTGTACACTGTATGAAGGACAAACAAGACGTAAGAAACGAAGCAAACACACTGTTTGACAGTTGATGCTGGCTTCACCTCCCATTTTTCCAAATCCACTTGAATTGGAAACAGACCCAGGTTGCAACAAAATCTGAAGAATTTGAGAACTTCATAGCGTTATCGTTTATTCAACATGATGTGTTAAGAAAGAAGTCTTGTTTCACTTGTTGCCTTCCTTCCTTTCCGAGCAACATCTGAATTCTTTCACTGTTTTGAAAATAGGAATAGGAAGTAAAGATGGCAGTTCTTTAATTGTGTGAAAAAAGGTTAATGAATGATCCGAGGCGTTCCGCCTTGTTTTTATAATTACACGTTCCTTAGCCTGGCTCTGCAATTAAAAGTCTCCATCAGCAATTACTTGGTCCAGTTTAGCTTCTTTTTAAGGGCTGATGGCAGCGTCAGAGGCTAGAGGCTCAACAGAAATTTTAAGTTTGCTGCCCGGAAGTGTTCAACCTTCAATTTTCTTGTTGACAGCTCGACAGTGTGAAGGATTTTTTACATACTCCGCATCGGATTTTTAGAGCATTGACGTAGGCAAGCTACGATTGACGACAGCGGAAGTCAAATGATGAGCGTAGGAAGTAGTAGGAACAGGAATCTTACTATTTAAATTTCATATCATAAAATCCTCCCTGGAATTGAGAGAACCTTGTAAGTTTTTCATTCCTTAAACATCCCTGAGCCCATCAAAATCTATTTAGTTGAGAATATGTTTTACCCCTAAAAGGCTTCATGGTTCATGATAAACCATCATAGGACTTGAGGACTAGATAACGTTCAGGGATCGTTGGATTGGAAAATGCATACTGGGCTGCCAGAATTTTGGCTATTAGAGCAAAATACTGGGTACCTGACCTTTGACCCCCGAATTTCTCGTGAACTAGAGGTCAAATAAAAAAACCGACCTCACCACATTTTTTCTCGTGGCCAAAAACCCAGGGATCAGTGTTTGTTCTGTTCGTTTATTCAACTTGGATTCGTGACCTTTGACCCCGACTGACCAGAAAACGTCACCATGGAATCCGAAAAAATATTACCTGGGGATACTGAGGGTCTTGGACTACCCATCTGTATTTTGCTGACTTTTTAAACAGGCGCACACCCGTGTTTTTGTGAAAAAAAAACCCGCGGTGACCTCTTGACCTCACGTGACCTTCGAGAAACGACCCAAAAAATTTGGTCCACTCTAGGGTTTTTGGGGTCGAGAAAAATTATGGTGACCTTGGTTTGACATAAATTTGGTTATTAGAGCAGAAAACTAGGTATCTGACCTTTGACCCCCGAATATCTCGTGAACTAGAGGTCAAATAAAAAAACCGACCTCACCATAATTTTCTCGCTATCGAAAACCCCTATATCCGTTCTTATTTTTCCCTTATTTTCAATTCGGAAACGTTACCTTTGACCCCAATTTACCCGAAAACGCCACCATGGAATACTGGGGGTCATGGGCTACAAGCCTATGATTTTTTCAGATTTTTTCAACGGACGCTAATTTAACATTACGAGTTGGGGGTGTCCTCAAAACTGATGAGTGGTCGAAAGCAAATTACAATGGATAAAATACTTAAACAGAAAAATAAGTAGTGCTGTGAGATGTGTCATGGTGGGTTGCATTCTGCTAATGGCAAAACTTACATTCTTAATGGAGCCAGTACTTGGTCGAAAGCCCAAGCACACTGACTCAGGTTTTAAGCCTGAAAACCCAACAGTACCATATAATTTACTTCAGAGTCAATTCACTCAAGATTTGGCCTACTTATCGACTAAATAATTATCTTGTGGAAATGAAATGAAAATATGAATTGCACTCTGGTCATGTGTATTAGCAGGTACAAAGTTATTTTATTTGGGCTGCAACTTTAAGTTCACTTGTCTCACCGTAGTAGTAAACATTGATGGTATCAACATGATTTTGATAAGATTAAGCTGCCACAAGGAACGAACACTTTTAATAACAAAGCATAACAATTGACTTTTATCAGCGAGTGTGTGCTCACGAAAAAGTTGGCATTATTAAAATTACATGAATAAACTATATACAAATAAAATACAGTTTTGTACACACTCAGACTAATGAAACGAGAACAAAGGTACACTACTGCAAAGAACCATACTCTTCAGTTTGGCCGCAATCCACATTTAGCTAAAGTACTAAACAGGAATCCCCATAACTTATTTGCAATGAAATTCATCCGGATCTACTTGCACTTTTCCAGAATATTCGGTTGCTTCCCTGTAGAATTTCTTAAATCAGGCAACATGCGTTTCAAATGGTATGGAACTATCACCATCTACTCGGCCATTGTCTTATTCCTCTACCCCTTGGTCGTCATTGACTTTATGTACATCACACTAACTTCCCTTAGAAGTGCTAATGCTGAGCTATCGAATCAGCTCTCCGTGGTAACCTCCATGCTAATTTATGGAGTTTTGGATGTTTTCATCCGGTTGACTTTTTTGATCTCAGCCGCTGACATCGTTAAGCTAATCGAAAGCATTGAACGTTTAGAGTCGTATGGGTATTCAAATTCCTTTGGGCCCGCACGAATCTACATCGCAATTCTTCTCAACTGCTTGTTTTTAACTTGGAATTTCATTGAAAATGTATTTATCGTACAAAATTACGAGCCTGTTTCTCGATTTTGCAACATGTCCACCTGTAAGGAACACCCGGTCGTCGCCGGTGTGATATATTTTTCTTACTTGACACACGAATGCGCCATCTGCTCTGCCGCTGGATTTGTAGTCATTTTTGGTCTTCGACTAGCCTACAAATTCAATTTATTTTCCATGGAAATGGTTAAGTATTGCTTGATCAGGAATACTTGCATTGTCTCAATCGATTGTACAACACAAAACTACTTCGTTGAACATCTTCTGAACAAACTTAAGGCTCTGAAAGTATGCATTAAACTGTACCTGAAAATTGCCCAGGTGCTCTGCCTATTTCTCGTCCTTGAAGTATATGCTCTTTTGTTGTACTGTGCCGGGTCAGCTGTGTTAACTGATAATAAACATGCGCAAGGCGATGCTCGCCTTATCAATGATATCTCCTTTACCCTCTATGCCATACTCTTGCTGTTTGTCGTTGTTGAAACGGGGCAATGCATCAATGAGCAGGTTAGTCAGGTACAAGTGTAATTATTTAGCTATACAACTAAAAATTAACATTGTAGTTGCAGCAATCAAGAGAACGAATACAAGATTCTTTCGTTCAAAGTTGGTTTGTGCAGCCAGCAGAGGGCGTGCAGGTTTGTAGTCTACGACTTTTTAAAACCTTTATTTAAATATTGATTTACTTCAGAGAATAATTCTACATAATTTTAACGTAGATCAAACAAATGATGGAATGGATTCTTCAGTGGGATTTTGAGCTCACAGCTTCGCAGCTATTCAATGTCCGCCGGTCTCTCGCATGTGGAGTGAGTTTGGAAACAAAGTTGTGAATTCGTGAAAAATAAAGTAATTATGTTGTTTAATTTCAAGGTCCTAGCAGCCCTACTATCTCACATTATGTTCCTATTCCAGTTGAAACTCTCGGAGCAGGTTCCTCCATAGGTGTAATAAGTACAGCGGTAGGATTCCTTTAAAATCATTTTTTGGAGTTCTTATGAGCACACTCATGATTCTAAACTTTACATAAATTATAATATGATCACTATTATAGCTCGTTATCACTTCAAGCACTGTGCTAAACAAATGCCAAAGGATGAAGGCAACTCACGATCATTTTTGCGGTCTATTTTACATTTTTAATAATAACTCCTAATTTGTGTTCTTCTATGTGATATAAGAATGGGAGAGAAATTTAAGAGCAGGTGTGTATACTGTAGGAGGAATAATCATGAGTTGAGGAATTGCCGCATATATAGCGAGTTAGAAGAACAGCTCACAGTCAAATACCCTCAGATAGACATTACTGCTATATTCCAACTGTGTTGGAACGCTCGTCCTAATTTTAATAATATTAACAGAGGATGGAAATTTAGAAGGAGGAAAAATCATAATGTGAATGTAGTGAGAAGGACAGTAGTCAACTATAAGGAAAGTGACAATTGTAATAGTAATAATAATAGTACTACTACTACTGCTAAAACGGGGAAGAAGAGAAACGGAGTCCTGTCAACGTCCAAGAGGAAGCGTATGAAGAGACAAAGGAAGTGGAGAAGACGCCTGCAAGAGTTACTTCAGGTCCAGTCTTCCAGTGCTACAGTTGTTCCGGGTGGGAATTCACCTAAATGTCCTGCTGTTCAGCTGGCAACAACAAAGAGTCCTATGCGAGAGAAGCTTGGTGAGCAGCCTGTGAAGGCGAAGCCCGCTGCATCTTCAGTTAAGAAGACTCAGGAGCCTGGTGAGGAGGTCATCAAGACTTTACCCGCTGCACCTACAGTTAAGAAGACTCTAAGATGCCTGGTGGAGAAGCCCACAAGACTTCCTCTGCTGCATTTGTGTCAATTAAGAAGACTGTTGCGCTTGGTGGAAAAGCTGCTACAACTTTACCCGTTGCATCTACAGCAACATTAATGCCTGGTGAGCCTGGTGGCAAAGCCTCACAAGCTTCAGATGCTGCTACATCAGAGAAGAAATCTCTTCCATCTATGGATCCTCTGCCTTCACAACAATCAAGAAGGGATCATGTTCCTGTCACTGGTGCGCCGACCAATGGGTCCGGTCCATCCAAACAGGAGTATCCAGAGGAGAAGGACATCCAATACACGTACTCGACTGAACTGTGGAATCTGGAGTGCGTAGCTTTGTGCTGCCATATTAAGGATATGTATCTACAGGGTGTCAAAAAGGAGCAGATGACAGCGGAGACGTTGAAACGATCAGTTGGGACACAAACAGGTCCTAAATACATTCGTATTAAATATAAGGGCGGTGATGTGTACATCAATATGAATGTGTATACTTTTCAGTTGTGTGAGTATGTTGCAGAGGGACATGTTGATTTAGACGAGGATGTTCAATTGTGGGTACTTCCTGATCCTAAAGATGAATGCTTCTTTAGTGTCAGAGACAAGGAAAGGTACGAATGTGTTAAATTGGAACTTGTTAAGCATTATATTCGTAGTGCTGCTAAATTAAATTAATAATTTGAATGTAATTGGCTTGTTAATGTAAAAAGGAGTGAGTAAGATTTGATGTAAAGAGAGATGGACGAAGATGCCATTCGAATCCCGGAGAGAAAGGATGTGGCACCACTACATGTGTTGCCGACCTTCGTCCACTCCATGTACATTCTATAATTGTCATAGTATGCTAATCCTAGTATGCTAAGCACCTTTGTAATGCTGCAGAGGCTAAGATTATGATTGTCAACTGTTAGTTGGTGGATAGAGCCCGTGAAGTGAAGACACTATTAAATCAGATCCTACTTACACACATTATTCCCTCTACCACGGCTTTATTACTTAATATCCATCAACCATTCTGGCACATTTTCATCGTAGTGCTAGTCTTATTATTGTGATCTCACATTATTGATTATCACCCACACCTCTCATCTGTTCCAGTACTTCGTGGTATTCACCTTCCTACTCACATGCCAAGCGAGTACATCTACAGACCCTGAGTCGTCACAATCGTTCGGAACAGCAAGAGGCAGTCATTTTTCCATTCCAATCTTGGGCATTTCCTCATTACCCTTGAATACAAAATCATTATTTGAGTTGAATATAATTCAACTTTAAAATATTCGCTTGATAAAGTGCGGATGTACATGGAAAAAAATGTTTACTTACACGATCCTTTTCATGTATTCATTGACAGTTTTGAAGTAAATATTGAAATTAAACAAGTAGAACATGGAAATGTGCATGTTTTGTGATGTGATCAAGTATTCTACAACACAGATGAATGGGATGATGAATGGAAAGATGGCTGTAGGAAATAGAAAGTGATGCCAGTAGCGAGATTGGGTTGGATCCTCAATAAAGCTTGTGATGGCAAAGACCGGGTAACCAAACGATAGCAACAAGACCACTCGACTGAGTGTCTTCAGTGAGTCTTGCAGATTTTTCCCGTTTCCAACTTCTAAAAACCAGAAATCTTAATGAAATTTTTACACTCGCAAATTGCTACAGCATAACATCCCTGCGGTGATATTTTAAATAAATGGAAATTGTTTACATGACAAAAAGCCTTTGTTTACCTTGCATACGACTGTTGAGTAACAAGTTGTGATTAAAAAGACACGCCATGCTCTCCCCGTGAAAACAGCTGTGAATTGTGACACCAGCTGCAAGAATACGACTACAGCATTGGAGTGCCAGCTTTAAGTAATTTGAGAACGATTCAGATGGATCGTGTGCTAATCGGTACAATTGTGAAACTTCAAAACCGAACTGCAGAAGCAGATACGCCGCCATTGAAGTAACGATGCACCAAGTGCGCTTTGATTTTGCCACACACGCAGTTTTTGTTGAGGCATCCCATGAAAATATGGATATTCTCAGAATCTGACCTCCTTCTATTAGCCATCTCAGGCCACGCAAAGTATACTCGGATAGCATGATTTGGCACACTTTGGCAGTCGCTGGAGATAAAATGACTCTACTTGAACCTAATGTAAATAAAGTTACTAATTAGTTCATAGTTAATGCCGTCTAACCAGATACTGTATGGTAATTAATGACAAAGCAATGCTCTCAATAATGTAGCCTAATTCTGCTTTGGATACACTCAGGTATGAATTTTATGAAGATGTTTTAAGATTTTGATACGAATAGACCTTTAGTCGTGATGCCATGGTCTAGAGACCACACGGCACTACTGAAGGCAGCCACTTCAGTCTTTGCTCATGTTCCACCCACTTTGGGCATGCAATTTTTTAATGTCGAGCAATCAATTCTAAGACTTACGTATGTATGATCAATCCATTATTAGATTAAGTAAAATCACAGTGAAAGGCTATAGAAACTCATTCAATTTACGGATGATTGACATAAACACAAGTTGCTATGGAGAGATTTAGAGGCCTTAGACTCGAACTATGTGGACATGGAAAATAGCCGCCGAAAGTTTTAAAGGCCAGTTAACACAGCCAACCCGAGTGCACCTATTAATTTATAGCAATAATATTTAATAATAAGATATTTATATAAAAATCAAAACCTTATTCCACCTGTGATGTGCTCTTCACACCTGATTTGTCATTAGCAAAACATGGAATGTCAGGTTTCGAACAACGCAACGGAAGTTTATGTTTATAGTTTTAGCATGTCCAATTTGATACTTTGCAGCCTCATGCCACATTCTCTCACTGAATTATAGGCGTCCTTCGGCCCTTCCAGTTTTTAAAACATACTCACACGGCATAATATGGCCCAGTCAATTTTATTTAGGCCTGTGAAAAAGTAGGACAATCTTTGTTTTAATTCTTTGTTCCAGTAAAATTCTAAAAATTGCTATCAAAATGTCATATGATGAAGATACGATTTTCTGTTGTGGTGCATCCCTCTGGACAAAAATTGCCGGGTGGTTGGGAATAGTAAGTCAAGTTTACTTGCATTGCATTGCATTGAAAACGCTTTAAATTTAAGTCGCATCAATTGTAAATTAAATTATTTTTAAAAACACCTCAGTTTTCATTCGGCATGGTCAGCTGTGGAGCTTTAATTTTAATGACAATTGCAACAGAGATTGTTGGTGAGTTGAAAGTTGACAAGAAATAACTAGTACAACTAAAATGCTCACAAATGTTTTTGTCATGAAAAAATAGGCTTGCATGGACGGTTGCTCACAATGCTTCTGTGCATTTCCCTTTTCATATCAACTCTTCAGATTGCATTGAATATTGTTCTGCTCATCGGCGATCACAAGGTAAACCTTTAATTGTTTTCCAAATAGAACTTAACTTTCTCATAATTACTTTTATTTAAATTTTTTACTTTACATAAATTGCATACAGGAGAAGACATCCTATCTCTGGTCATGGATAATCATCTCAGGAACGATAATTTCTCTCATTACAATCGCCTGCATTACAAAAGCCGTAAAAGGTGACCCAAAACTACTAACGTGTGGGCTTCTAGCAGTGACAATATGGAGCTGGTTTCTCTATGTGGTTCGTCGGCGTGTACTTGAGATTGAAGACAATGATCGAGTTCCTCGCTTTGCCAATCTAAAGTCTTATGGAGTATGAACACGCGTACCCAATATGACACGTTAAAATTGGTCTAAATTTAACCAATAAGCTCATCATAATAAAACTATTCTTAGGTTCCATTCACTTCAATTTTGAGTGAAAATTTAAGTTCCTATCTTATCTCTAGTTCAAGTTAGCCATAAATCAAGCATTTGTTTACGTGATTATGAATTCCTGCCAGCGTTTACCTTCCCAAAATTTACCATTTTCCATACGATTTCCATGTTCTTTGTCTTCGGTACGTACTTGTAAAACATGCGGAATGTAAGCCTTTGAGACACGTCCCTGCATGATGATGGATTCAAGCAGAAAATAATAAACGGATGCTAATGAATGCAAAGCAGACAGTTACACACCTCTTGGAGCTGTTTACTTTTCAACTCATAAATCATCTCACCATTGGGCTGTGGCCCTGACTGAATTGCATACAGTACAGTGAAGCTGCGCAGCTTTAACTCATAATATTCTGACATGCACAACAACAACACTGGCCATTTCCTCCTGCTCACTTCAGTTAAGTTCCCAGGCTGAGAGTAGGAGCGGTCATGTTTTACTGTCCCTAAGACGTGAGTGAGGTGCTCATTGGATCGTATAATGCTATTAAATTTTATTGCTCCCAACGACGGTAAATCCACGTCATAATTACAAGGTTCAAAAAAAGCTACAGACACCTACTGCTGTGGCTTCCTTACTTTGATACCCTCAGGTCTAAAATGTCAAGCACGACTCAGTATCCTTTCTAGTCGTGTAGCTGTAAAGTGTGTGATGTGATTTTGTCTGTGAATTTTAAATAAAAATGGCCATAGATTTCAAGAAACTTGCCTGCTCGCCGTGTGAATCCGGCTTTGGGATTAAGGTTTTTGCCTTTGTTCAAATTGTAAGTTTAAAAATTGTTTGCGCATGTTGCGGCATCAAGATTTTTGTTATTATTGGACTCATTTTTGCAGCTTGGTGCGGCACTACTGATTCCTTTCCTATTAACTCAAGTCATTTTTGCAACGCAGTCGCTTGAAAAGATTCAGGGTGAGTTTAAAGTGTAAACACAACTCAAAATTTTTGTTAATTTTTGTGATTTATTATAATAAATATTGATGCCATTGAACATGCGCAGATACGAGGCTAGCGTTGGACCAAGTAGTCTTCATTGGATACTTATGGATCTTGTTGGTATTTGGGGTGGTGGAAGCTGCAGTTGGAATGATTCTATTCGTCGGTTCAATTACTGTTCGTTTACCTCATATTTTTTAATTGTTCAAATTTAGCTCAACTTTTTGTTTACTTTAGGAACGAACCGGCTTCATGCGAACGTGGATCGTAGTGACGGGCATCTCAACAGTTCTCATCATTCTCGTAACAATCTACAAAACAACTCAAACTGATGTCATTACACCCGCAGTATCATTACCTTTTTGCGCACTTAAATTTATCATGATTTATACAATTGACCGTCGGGTCTGTGACCTGCGCATGGCTCACCACCAATACTCCAAACCGCCTGTTAGCTTAGAAGATTGAAATTGCTTGTCTCCGTATTATTTTAAATTGCCGCAACCTGAACCTTCTATTTCCATTACAACCTGAACCTTTGATTTCTATTGCAAGCTGTACGTACGTACCTTTATTATGCTACAAGCTGCTGAAACTTTGTTTTTTATTAAAAGTTGCAGTCTCTTGCGGACTCAATGATGAACCGTGTGGGAGCTTTTTTTCACAGCAAAAATGAATTAGCTTGTGAATTAACATTTAATTACAGGATGCAGCTTCCTGTTTCTCACAGAGAAGGTCGCATGAATTCTCATGTGATGCTTTGGGCACTCACAAGTTATGTGAATTTTTTAATGAGTTAAAGGAAAGAAAAACGACTTGATGGCTGCATATGATACTAATGTACACGAATACAGCGAGGGTGGAAAGAACTTTATGCCTGTGGGCATGAACGTCTGCCTGCACGTGCTATAAACAACAATTATTATGATAAAGGCAACACAAGATGGAATGCCATAACCTGCCGGCATTATTATAATTGTAAAGAGGATATGGATTTTGTTGGAAATTGAACAGTTTTTTCCTGGTTTTGTTTCTCTTTCTTTCTTTGTCCGGGATCATTATTATAATTGTGCTTGTATAATCCATTCTGTAAGTTTGACCGTGAAGGTGGAGGTGTAATTTACTGGAACATTTATATCGCTCAAGAGTTGGCTTTATTGCGGACGTTATAATAATGTAATAAGACACGACTGGAGGGAAGTTTGCTTATAATTTGCCCCTTGGTGAAGACATGGAAACAGCAAAGAATAATTCCAAGTGTCAATGCCGGTCCAAGGAATGGACACATGTTTTTGGTTGGACGCAAATTGTAAGCCAATTTTCTATATAAATTTTCTTATAATGTATTATTTGTACTCTAACTCGAGCTTGTGTGTTCTCAGATCGTGTTCACATTAGGGACGGTATTCTTAATGGCCATCGCT
>JAQIWI010001338.1:0-17171 GCA_034698825.1 Deuterosminthurus bicinctus | reverse complement strand
CGCATTCTCTGAGAAATCCGAAGAGGAGGTATTGTCCCGTCAGGCTGAGTTGGCAGTGACTCCCGAGCAACGTTAAGATTCCCTGAGACAAAATGCATTTGACAAGCGGCATTGTCATTCTTCAGAGCTAGCAGTCCTTGCCACATGATGGGGTAGCGCTGTAAAAAGATACCGAATTAACTCCCACTGCAAAGTTTTCCAATTAAAATCATCAACGCATACCTGTAGCAGCATGAGCAAGGAGTCTTCTCTTTGTGCAGGAACTTGACTTCCATGTGGCGGAGTCTGGGATGGAGGAGGTCTCTGTCGATCTGCTGGGGTTGGAGCTTCAGCAGCGGGATGCATACTATAACGCGCCGAGTGTGCTGGTGGTGGAGACAGTGGCCGACGAGTAACCATGGCAGCGGAGGTATACGGTGAGGGTACACGTGGTGGTTCCCTCTCCCGCTCCAACACAGCACGTGTATCATATTGGAGATAAGATGGTGAATTAGAATACCTTCCCTCTTCCAGATCAGCATATGGATTAGAGAAAGTCTGACGATGCAAATGTGAGGGTGGCGGTTGATGTGCCGGCACAGGTGTTCCATACAACTGCCTTTGGCCAGCATACACTGTAGCCACAAGTGGGGACTCTGAGCCTGTGGAACACACATAGAAAATTAGTTCCAACTGCACAATAACAAATGAGTTGAGTACGTGCTACATGAATGAATAATTAATTCTATCCGAATAAATTTAAAAAAGACGTACTTCTCGCTTCAGCAGCATGAGGGGAGGTCAGATGCGGTGGAATATGATGAATTGGCTGCGGAACTCCACGCTCAGGGTTAATCAGTGTCAAGGTCGCACCTCCCTTGTGAAGCTCTGGTGTCCCACGCTTGTCCTGTTGAACGATCTTATCGCCTGGTGCGGCCCTCATGGCATAAGGCGACTGTTGACCCGGTGCTGACCCAATGGATCCAGCCACACTAACAGGGATGTACTGTGTTGAGTAGACAACTTGATGAGCACCCTGGCTCGGCATATAGTGAGCAGAGTCCGTAGGCTGACGGACATGAGGTAGAACTCGTACGTCACCCTGCAAATTTCCATTCACAGTTAATTTGCAAGTAAGTAAATGAAAAAACTTATGTAAATGTCCACTTACAACAGCTGGATCATAATTCATGGGATGATGCTGTGCCATCACACGTTGCTGAGTCGGCGGTGGTGGTGTTTGCTCATGCTGTTGTGGGACTCTCCCTGCTTTCGGGCTGGGTGCAGCAGTGACTACGACACTTCCACCAACATCCACACGAGGGGTTGGACCAAAAGCCTCCTGCAAAACCAATACATCCCACGTTAAATTCTCTGGTCCAATAGCTTCAAATGTTTGAAAACTTACCTGAGACCGATTAACAAGCTGACTCGGATCTTTCTCCCCCATGATCCTTCCCATGCGAATCAGCTCAGCATGCTGAATTTGCACAGGCTGTTGAGCATGTTGATGGGGATGAGCCGGAGGAACGACAGCACGCACAACAGAGGGTCCTCCAAGTCCAACGGAAGACACTGGAGGAGCTGTGGAGGCCGTCAGGATGACATTGGGATGTTGAATGATTGCAGACTTCCTCTCTTGCTCCTCACCAGCGTTGACCTTCGTGATGGTAAGTGCACTCGGGACTTGCGGAATCCGCACGAGCTGCGTTTGAATATTATGCGGCGGTCGGATTGCGTTTGATGTCAAAGTCGGCCTTGGCGGTGGTCCTTGTCCTGGCATCTGGTCATTCGGTCTTACCACAGTCACATGATGGTAGGCAACGTTTTGTTGCTGTGAAGGTTGTGAAAGTGGTGGGGACGTAAAGCTTGGCTTGGACATCTGTGGTAAGGTCGGTGGCTTATACGCAACCGACGTATTGGGCGACGAGGACGGGACAGCAGTTGGCTGAACTGACGGCTGGGGATATCCAGGTTTGCTCTGAATAAATCCTGGTCCGGAGGAAGTATAAATGACGGCAGTTTTCGGAGCCATGCCACAATGAGTCATGACCATGCTCTTTGGAACCCCATGTTGCTGCTGCTGAATTGGTTGCAGTAACTGACCCGGCTGTTGCGGTGCATGGTGGGGAGATACCTGTTGTTGTTGCTGCTGGTGTTGAGACACTTGCGGAAGATGCTGAGCTTGTGGATGGTGCTGTATCTGGTGATGTTGGACCTGCTGCTGGTGATGTTGGCCCTGTTGTTGATGATGCTGCGCTTGAGACAACTGCTGCTGGATATGTGGTGGTTGTGGTTGTTGTTGGAAATGTTGGAGTAGCATCTGTTTCTGTTGTTGTACCAAATGTTGTTGCTGTTGCTGTTGCAATTGTTGCTGAGCCAATACAGCCGGCAAACCTTCAGACTTGGACAGGGCAACGGAGTGCTGCTGTTGCTGTTGAGATGCCAACACAGTAGGCCGCTGCTCCATTCCAGGCCGCTGCTCCATTGCTTTGCTGATAATGTCTGCAGTACGACTTTGTGAGATCTGTAAATGATGTTGATGTAATTGGTGGGTTGGTTGCTGTGGATCCTGAGATTGAGTCATGACAGGAATGTACTCGTCTGATTGTCTCACCATGGGAATCAGGATGCCCGTTTTGGGATCGATCATCTCCATGGGACCAGAGTCCTCCTTCTCACTCTTCACCATAGCGACCTGTTGCATTTCCTGGGCATTGTGCGGAACAGCAGTCAGGACGCTTGCAGGAATGGAGGGCGGTGGTGCAGGTGTATTGCTATTGCTCCTTCTTGGTGACCCTTCAGCAGGCTTTGTAATGATCACTTTGCTCAATCCTGCAAGACCCGAGGCTGCAGATGATATGACAAAGTTTGAGGTCACGTTCGGCACCTCATCCTGAGCATCTTTGCTCCTTGATCTTGACCTCGCTCGTGCTGTTAGTGGCTTCGGTGGAGGTACGGATGGTGTTAGACTTGGACTGTCAATCAGCGCATCTGCCTGAACCATTCGAATCACCTCGTCAATTGTGTCATCCACTGTGGTTCGCACGGGTGCGGCATGAGCCACAGGAGGAGTTCTGCTTCCTTGTTGGAATGAAGATGTGACGGGTGTGATGATTGGTTTAGGCATCGGACTTGGTTCACTCTTAATTACTACTGTTGGTGAGTGGACAATGGGCTTCGGAGCAGGTGGAGCTTGGATTGTTGAAGGTGGTGGGATAACAACAGGTGGAAGTGGTTGCGGAGGTGCTGGTGTTGTTGGGGCTTGAACTACAGCAGGCTGTTGCTGTACGACAGGAGCCTCAGTTTTCGGGATGACTGGAACGTGTTGTGCGGTCGGTGGTGTGAGAACTTTAGCCACCGGTGCCTCATGTGGCTCTTCAACTTTCACAGTTAGACAAGGTGACTTAACCGGGGGTGCTACCATTGGTTTGGCATGAGCCAGCGGCGGAGTAGTTCCGTTCTTCCCTTCATCATCAGAGTCATGGAATTCGTAAACATCCGCAGAGGACGTGTGTGTGACGCTATCATCCACAGCACTAACGTCACTAGAGTCGTTCCGCGAGCCCTTCCTGCTCCCAGCTCTGCTAGAAGGCTTGGAAATCTCATCCTCAATGATCTTATTAGGTTTCTGCTCGTCATCGGAGCAACGAATATCCGGTGTCTTAGGTGGACAACTACTTCCTCCGATGGAATCCACACTGCTTCTCCTCACAATATCTGCCTGTTCTTCAGCAATAGGTGGGGGTTCAATGTCGGAGATGGTGGCAGCTGCTGTGGCGGCTTCATCAATTTGCAACTCTTTGGGAGATTTGGTGTCATACCAAGACTGACCCTTTTCGTCATCCGGGATAGGAATATCCACAGGAGGAGGCAGGGATTCTGGTTCTAATTCACTAGCTGATGGACCTTCCTCAATTATGCGGAGTGTGGGAGGCGAGACTGATTTCTCAACTCCCGTTTCACTGTCTTCATTGATCGTGTCATCACCCTCAAGAGTCTCCAAGAGTGCAGCAACGGCATCCTCAGTTTCCTCTTGAGATATTGCAGTCTCATCCTTTGGAATCTCATCCTTCGGGTTCAAGTCTTCCTCCGTAACAATGACGGGAGGTGTCTTGCGATCGTTCACAATGCTCTCAATCGCCTTGTCTTGTTCAAAGAGACAATGAAGTTTCTTCTCTTCCTCCTCCGCACGGCGCTTTTGCTCCGAGTCATCCTCCTTGTTGTGCTGTTCCTCACTGTCCAGGTCATCATGCTGGTCATCCGAAGCCATAATGGCCTCATTGATGTCAATTTTTAGTTTGTTATCGTCATCATCATCATCCTCATCCGTAGAAAACATTGATTTCATGTTCGCCACACAGTCATCCATATCCACAGTCGACTTTTCCTTCTCCTTCACCGACTTCAGCGAGTCTAGCATGGGTGAGAGCTGGCTAGTCGGCGTACCGAACAGGTTGGCAGGTGGAATATCAACTTTCAGCATGGGATTTTCAACAGCAGGGGTAATCGGCTCTGTCTTGGGCAGAACCAATTTAGGAGATGGTGCGGGTGAGTTGAAGAGTGAATCAAGATCAACAGACTCGGTTTTAACTTTAATTTGGTCGAAAGTCGTCGGAGTTGTAGAATGAACTGAAGAAGAGATATTGGTGTCTTGACTCTCAGTTCGCTTGGACCGGCGTTCCCGATGATGCCGCTTCTTCTTTTTCTCCGAACTGGAAGTCTTTCCAGAGGAGGATGTGACAGGAGGAGTGACCAGTATCGAGTCCATACTGACATCATCAACAGAGCTGTGACTCCCATGACTGGAGTGAGTTTGAGCCAGTGAGGAGCTGCTCTTTCTCTGCTTGCTCCGACTGGTCTTGCTCTTGCTCTTCGATGACACAGGCGTATCGTCGTACATTTTTGAACCTGATGATGACGGAATGACAATCGGTGTGGGAGTCTTGGGCCGTTCATCGGCGAACGAAGGCTTCTCATCCACATCCGAGCTTGATGACGGTGTCATGGAACCAAACAGCATGTCTTTCATATTTGATGACGAGTCTCTCTTGGTGGTGGCAGGATGAATTCCACTTTGAGTATCACAACTAGCAGTGTCACCACTACTCACACGCTGACGCCTAGATGCTTTATTAGAAGAACTCTTTGAACTGGAGACACTGCTGTGATGCTTCTTTTTACTACTGCTACCACTGCTGCTCTTGTTCTCCTTGTCTTTAGTTCTATTCTTCACCACCACCAATTCCTCCTTGATTTCCTTCTCCTTATTCTCTTTCTTGATGATAGTCGTCGGCGTTGTCGTCTCCTCCCCACCGGATGAGTCTGAAGAGTCATCGAACAGCTTCTTAATGTCCATACTCTTCTGCTTGACAACTTTATCACGGGAACTCTTGCCCTTGCTGCTCGGTGTGACAGGCAAATTCTTGTTGGTCCGATTGCTTCGCACACTACTATCAGAGTCCGAGTAGATATCTGTAGTTCGCAATAATTTCTTGGAGCTTCGGGAGGCGACGCTAGCAAACTTGGATTTGGAAGAGCTACCTTTAACATTGCTCATGATTACATTGCTGTCATCATAATCTGATATGCTTTCATCCGAGGACTTTGTATCCAAACTCTGATGGGACACACTGGAAGCGGTGCTGACTGCAGTGAACTGGTGCTTCAGCTTCCTCTTCTTAGTCACTGGTGGCGAGCTCGTGTGAGAGTCCTCATCAGAGTGAGAAAAGAATATGGACGAGGAGGATGGGAATGAGGTGCCAGAGGGTGAGATTTTATTGGACTTTCGTCCTTTCTGCTTCGTTTTCCCTTTGGAAGATCGACTTTTGCTCTTCTGGTGAGTTCTGGACGCGGAATTCTTGTTCTTGTGATCATGATGAATTCCATCATCATCTGATGATTGCTCCGCGACAAGCTCAAGCACACTGTCCCTTCTCTCCCGATCACGATCTGATTTGGACGCTTCTTGCTCAACTGTCGCAGAGTCAGAGTCATTGTGAAGAACGCCAGGTTGGGACTCCTCATCCGACGAGGAATTGACAAATGACTTGCGATCCTCGATTGACGTTGATCGCTTTTTCTCTTCCCGTTTGGCCCTGCAATAATCCAGGCGTGTCAATTAATTAGATCCAATCCCATCAATTTAAATGATCTTAGAGTGACTTGGCGCTGGACAAGTCACTTTAATTGTCACCATAATAATTGAAAGACTATACCTGGACTGTTTGAGCTGCTGAAACTGCTCTTTGAGCTTCTCTTGCTTTCTCTGCTCCTCCTTCTGCTGCTGAGCTGTGGGCTGATTTTTACAAGCCCTATTTGATCGTGCCTTCACTTTGTCGTACATTGACACATACTCGTCCACAATAACTTCAAAGATTGAATGATGCTTCTTGCTATCATCTTCGTCTTCATCTGGAAAATCCACGACTAGATTTAGCCAAATTCGTCACAGAAACAAAATGCATACTAATACTAAACTGCTTCCGGAATAAAAAAACTTACCACTTTTTGCACTATCTGAAGAATCCGACTCGTCAATAACATAGCGGCGCTTCTTCTTTTGCTCCTGCTTGCTCCGACTACTACTTGTTTTGTCTGTGCCAGCAACGGAGCTATCTCCACCCGACTTGTGACGATCCCTCTTAGTGCTACTTTCTCTCTTATCATGCTTGCTATCTCTATCCCGGTTCTTATCCCGATCCTTCTCCTTCTCACTTGTAGCCGGTGCAGTGTTAACAACTGTGCTCGTCGTATTATCATCATCCGTATCCAAAGACGTACTTCCATGCTTTTCCTTCACTTTGTTGTTGTTATCTTTATCCTTGGAGCTGGAGCTTCGGCTCTTGCTGCTACTGCCGCTAGTACCCTCCTTTTTACTGCTACTACTGGCGCTGTGATGGCTACTGCTGTGATGGCTGGAAGAGTGTTTGGATTTCCCACTGTTTTCTTTACATGGACTCACTTTGTCCTTCTTCTTGGATGCCTCACTGCTAGACTTGTGACTATAGGAGGAGGAATGACCGTCATTATTAGATCCCTTTGACTTTTCCTTGTCGCCATGGTGGTGGTGTTTGGTGGAAGAGCTGCTACTACTGCTGCTGCTAGTTTTGGACCGATGATGCTGATCCTTATCCTTGGTACTATTGCCGGCAGAGGCAGAGCTCTCTGACTTGCTCACGTCACGCTCCTTATTCTCAGGCTTGTCCTTGTTGGAAGAAGAACGGTCCTTAGCACTAGAGCTCGAGTCTCGGGACTCCCTTCGCTCGTTCGTCGAGTTATGCTTGGAGCGGTGGCTGTTATGAGACTGCTGCTCCGAGCTTGTGTCCTTGCTGTGATTCTCCTTCCGTTCGATTTTCGGCTTCTTTACGTCAGCTGCAAGTCAAGAATTGATTTTAGAAAGTACATAATTAAAAGCATAAATCAACATGAGACTAGCAATAACTCACCTTGCTCACTGTCCTGCGAGCTTAGTCGTCGTTTCATTTTGCTAATCTCCTTCTCTTTGTCCTTCCGATGAGTATGAGAGGACTCCTTGGACCCTGAAGGAGGTACAGAGCTGTTGGAATCTCCCCCATGGTCCCTTTCCTCTTTAATCTTTTCCTTGCTACTGCTGGTGCTACCACTGCCACTTCTATTCTTTCCATGATGGTGAGCCCCGCTACTACTATGTTGCGACTGAGAATTGCTCCCGCCAGTATTAGAGTCTTCACCGGAGGTCTTTTTAACTTCCTTCTCTTTCCGCTCCTTGCTCTCTTTGCCAGAGGAGCTACTCGGTTTGGATGACGTGGCAGAAGTTGATCCTTCCGGCTTGTCATTCGGAGGATTTGGATTGGACTGAACAGGTGTCGACGCCCCACTGGATCTTCTCTGCTTCTTCTCCCTTGAGTCCTTCTTAGCATCCTTGGGTGCAATCATAGGAGTCTGCACCGTAGCCACCACAGCAACCATAGTTTCCTGAGCCTGTCCATGATGATGAACCATGGGACCATCCACCTTAATCAGGCCCATGCTTTTGCTAGTCATATCATCCTTGGCCTGCACGACCTTCGCAATCCGTTCCTTGGTCAACGGTGCGACTTCTTTGGAAACTTTAATGCTTTCAGTGTCATTGTTATGGTTGCTGCTGCTATTGTTGGGTTTATTACGTGGCAAGTGGACTTCCTTGAACGTCGAAGGATGGTCAACACTGACGCGTCGACCGGATGCCGAGCGATCTGTTGGTGTTGAAGAGGATGACATGGAGGGAGAGGCACTGTTCGGACTGCAACCAGCACTTGAGCTAGCATTTGGAGCTGCTGGAACTTGACTTAAGCTCCTCTTGCTGTCAAGACTCATTGAGCGTTCCACCATTCGTGGGATCCCATGATGTACCCCTGACTGTACTCCTGGGGTACTTGGTAAGGATCCTGAGCTGATCAATGGTGACTTTGCACTGCTGCTAGCACGACTACTACCACTACTGCTGCTGCTACTCGGTGTAGTCGAGGGGGAGGTGGACACTATTCCATTGGCGGACTCAAGTCCATGCTTGCCCGATGAGGAAGAAGAAGACGTTGAAACTGGAAGTAATGCTTGAGACTTGTTAGGAACTTCAGTCTGCGGTTTCACATTTGGAAGAAGCGGAGGAAAGTTAGGAGTAGAGTTTGTACTTTTTGACGTCCCCGTCGGTGACGCTGATGGTTTCATGGGAGGGACCGTAGTAGTTTTCCCATGACCGCTGCTCGTGGATGATGTTGACAAGGACGACCAATGGCTATTATTGGAATTGGGATTGCTACTAACATTACTGAGATCCTTGGTGCCAGGCTTAGCCAAACCTGGTGGTCCAGGTGGAAAATGATTCATGGATGTTGCCGTTGATGACAAGAGATGAGTTTTTGTCACAGGAGCGGTTGCAGGGGGCAAATGAACCCCTGCAAGTTGGGAGTTTGCAATGCGAGCAGGAATTCCAGGAGCAGATGAGCAAGTTGGGGTTGATGGACTGGGAAAACTCGGGGTTGGTGTGGCAGAAGGTGTAGTGGGGGTCAATGGTGTGGCGAGGGAAGAATTATTGGAAGTGGTGGAAGATGTGGAAGCCGTGGATGATGACCTATTCAAGGCCAAGCGCCAATTCCCTCCAGCAATACTCACAGGCTTTGCTTCATATTTCTCTCCGAAATTCTCCAACCGCTTAGTATCCTCATCAAACACAGATTTTTTGGCCAGCAAAGACTTGACAATATCTGAGGGTTGATGTCGCATTTCATCCAAATCCAGAACTTTGTGTTTGGTACGGACGAATCTGGAAATTGATGAGGCGGCGGGTTCCGCTGTTTCCACACCAGGAACCACAATTGAAGCAGACGGAACTCCCTTGCCAAGGTTATCCAATGTGGCCATAGCTCCTTGATGAAGTGGAACTGTGGACCGCACTGTGGTTCGAATACCATTCCACTGGTCATATCTCTCATAGAACTTTTGTATCCTCTGCTCCAAAGAGGCTCCAGTGGGTGACCTTCGTGGGGACGACCCGGATTCCGAGTCTGAAGATGAACCCACACCCGCTTGCCGTTCCTCCGTGGGCAAGCTACAATCCAAGGTAATTCCATCCCCTCCTACTCCACCTCCTTGTTGAGCATCATCCTCCGCAATGTCCGTTCGCGGACTGTCACTATCCACTAGCACACTCATCATCATGTCCTCACCACCATTCTTAACACTTAGGCCTCTTGAACTGTTTTCTTCTGAATCACCATTACTGCTATTATTATTACTATTACTACTATTACGTAAGTTTCCAATCAAGTCGGGAGAGTCCGAATCGTAACTATCATTTATATTATTAGCAGTGTTGTTACTATTATTGTTATTTGTACTTGCATTTGAGGAGGATAAAAGAGGACGAGTATTATTAGAAAGTCGATCACTAATAACAGTTTTTCCTGTTGTTGATGTCGTCGTCGTCGTCTCCGAATGTGAACTGGGAGAAAAAATGTCACACTCACTAGCCGAAGAATTCATCACAGATGCACCACCATCATACGCCGGGGACTTGATCGGGCTTTTCAAAACTGTCGTGTCACTTGAACTTCTGCTCAGTCGAATCATCATCGGGTCTCTGGATGACATAGTACTAGCACTGTTGTGTCTTCCCACTGTATGATTATTATTCGTCGTACTATTGTTGTAATGGGAGAACCGCTGCTGGAGAGCAAATCCCGGCAACGGAAGACTCAGTGGCTGGTCATTCTTGGAGGTGGAGGAGGAGGAGGACTGGGACATGGAACGAGCAGGTAGCTTGGTCATCATAGCACTATTACTAGCACTCTCCGCGGACACAAAACTCTCTGGGTTCTCGTCACAAAGCGGAGTTCCTGGTCTATCATCACTCTCATCCCCACCACCCTCCGACGCGATATGATTGCAATGATTAACAACACTAGAAGAGGAGTGATTCGACGTTGTCGCAGATGATCCTCCACCACCACCATTACTACTGTGCTGGCCAAACATCGCCGAAGGCGTGGAATTGCTGCCTGAATCCGCTGATGATCGTCGGATCTTACTCTCATTCGGTTTCTTCCGCGGGTCGGTCAAACCTTTAAAAAACATAGAACAATCCGAGCATTAAGTACAGTTATTCTCATAAGGGAATTTAATTTACCAGGTAAGCTACCTGAAGTTATTATGTGGGGATCACCAATGATTCTAGGGGTCGACTCCACGAAGCCAATACCAGGGTCAGGGGATGCTTTTCGGACGGTTTCTGTTTTCGGTTCCGGTGACGTGCTTGAAACACCGTCCACGGTTACTGCTACATGTGACTTGGCGTTGGAATTACAACTCACCCGCACTGTAAAGTAACCACACAAGCCACATTCTCATTACTCTCCATTACATACCATCTTAAATGTCACGTCCGACCGTAATGTAAAATGTATATATCACTCACCAAATTCGTAGCTCATATGCTTTCCATCCCCATTGATATTCAAGCTATCATGATGATTCGTATGCGTGTCATTCTCCGCCATGATCACATCGGAAGATGATGTCACCACGGCTGAGTCCGTTTCGTGGCAACTGAGATCAATTTTACAGTGGTCCACTTTCCCTTTGATGTCATTCGAGGAGTCTTCATCCATGGAATTTTGGTCAGGGTCAGGGCTGACAGGACTAGTGTAGCCGCCGATTCGTCTTCGACAAGCCATCCCACCCATCACCAACATGTTCTCATCCCCACACATCATTCCCATGTTCCCTACATCATTTTGCCGGAGCTGGAGACTGGACGCACTTTCAGGTGATCCCGACTCATCCAGCATTCTCAATTGGGTCATTGGCTTCGCTCCTTCGAATTCAACGTCATTCGTATGCCTGCCGCAAAACAAAAGCCTCCATTATTCTCAACGTGAACAAGCAAAGAAAACAAAAAAAACTTTTCCAACTCCTTCATCATTCCAATCTTACAATAACAATCCTGCACACACACACACACACACGCACACAAAAACTCTCCCCAAAACCACTCAAGTTTTCCTCTTTCTCTCTCCCTCGAACTAATACCAATTAGCATGATGAAAGTCCTTGGGAGAGATTCTAAACGCAAGAAGCAGAGCGAGTAGGAAAAGCGTCGGTGTTGGTACATATATGAGCTTGTGTCATCATCATCAAGCTCCCATACAGACATATTAGAATTCAGTTAGCTCACCTGTAAATGCTATACGGGGATCTTCTTTCATCAGGACACTCGGGGAGTCTTCGGTTGGATCGCCTGCCCTCCTTCAATGGAATCACTCCCGTCGAGTTGGGCAGGGGCGGTGTGGTGGAAATCCGAAGACTAGGAGATGAGTTATCACCACGCAGCGTCCCTCCTCTGCACGCAATCCGTTCCAGAAACATCCGAATGCAGTCCGGTGACGCAAAATCAACGTGCAGCGTCTTCCCCTTGATTATCCAGTTGCGAAGTTCACGAATAGCCGTTTGCGCGGATGAGATCTATTGTCATCATCGTAATCAACATAATCATCATTAGTGCTATTACACATACAAACCTGCACACGCACACACACCCGCTCAACTCAATCCATTAGTAAGTTCTTTTCTGGTCAAGAAGACGAACATGCAGTTCTCTCTTCCTTATCTCAGCCACACCACCACTAGCCGGATCAATCAAGAAAATTAAAGCCCATATACGCACCTCATCGAACTGAACAAGAGCAAGGATTCTGTCCGTGTCCATAATGACCCTGGTAATAGCACCATACTGACTACAATGGCCAGTGATTTGTTTCTCGTTCACCCCGTCCGTGCCGTCAAGCAGGAGCGATGAGGTCGGAGAGGCTCTATAAAATGAGATACGAGCTTCTCGCGATTTGAACATATGACGACCCCATTGGGCGCGGATGGCGCTCGCAATGTCCACAAATTCACACACAGCATGAGTAGAAGCTCCTTGCTTGCGAATATCAATAGTCTGCAACAAAAACAAACACACAACCCTTAATATCATCACATCTAAATTATTTCCCCCTTCCATCACACACTATTAAGCTCCATATTATTATTATATTCTTCAAGCTACTCACCACAATATCACCATACTGATCAAATGCAGTTCTCAACTCCGTCGGTGTGACCGTGGCATCAAGACCAGTGATTAGGACGGTTCTAGTCGGATAGCTCACACTTGACGGCTCCTCTTCCCCTAGCCCCCTGTTCCAATCACAAATATTTTACATTGTTAGTACTCCACATTAGCCATCCATCACGCCTAACCTATAATTAGTATTAACAAGAAGAGTGCAACAGCAAATGGTCCCGATAAGATAACACAGAGGACCCCTCACTTTCCATTCCATTTATCAACATATACAGAGTGAAATAAATGAATGCAGCATGCCATTATAGTAATAACTCTCGGGTGGAATGAGAGTGAACGAACGAGCTGAGAGAAATACCGACAGAGAGAGAACCGAAAGCACCCACCTGTTGTCATCATCCGTTCCTCCAAGAGGCTCGTCTCCCCTACTGCTATAATAAGCAGAGACCTGGATTTTGCACCCAAAAAACTGTTTGTCCTGAGACAGAGCCACTGCTCGGGTCGCATGCTCGGATGACTTGAAGCAAACGATAGCAAACCGTTCCGAACCAGCTCCTATCACTCGAACCCACGAGACCTTCCCATGTTTTTTGTACTCGTGATACAGACCATCCTTAAGGGATGTGTCTGAGGACCTAATGGGTAGGTTTCGGATCCGAATAGCCGACTGGAGTTCTGCTGTATTCGGTGTCCTCCTATGATGATGATGGTGGTGGCCCGAAGATGGGTTCAGACTTCGGCTGTACATTATCCAATCAAATAAAAAAGTCCCACATTTAGCATACGTTCTCCAGTATTCTGAATTCAATCACTATATCCTCATCATTCTAACTACAATCATAATTTCTCATTCCTACTCTCTTCCATCGTCCTCGCCCTTAAAAACAAACACGCACTCATCATATCAACAATAGTACATTAGCAAAGAAGGCCAAGCCTCTGCCACTGCTTCCAGCTTGAGAGGAGATAGCACTGCAAGAATACCAAAGCAGTAATACAACAACAAATGCATAATACAGCAAAGAGAAAATTTAAGAGGGTGTGTGTGTGTGTCTGAAGGCTTGTCTCCATATTTAGATAGACATACTCAAGCAATTTGCTCAACCACACACGTCACCATCCCATAGCTTTCCGGAAGTAAGCTGTATAAATACAACCATGTCTAATCCCTCATCCAGTTACGAGTCACAAAATTTCCACCGTCAACCATCAAAGCATGCAAAAAGCTCGTCGTCGTCTACGTCCTCATGCCTCATGTGTGTACCAAATATAAGAATGCATTCGTATATTATACTACATTGTAGTAGGTCCTTAAGTAGTTGGCACAATTGAGTACGTGTGGCAAATAGTTGGCGTATATATATATATATATAAGTGCGAGCAAAACGTCATATTTCCTTCAAACTTTCCTCTCACACTTTGTTTGGCTTCCACACCCACGCGGTACATAGAGACAGAGAATAAAAAAGGCAACGGTAACTCTCAGGCCAAGAACCTGCCATGATTTCCGCGTCCTAAGTAACTGGGTTTATCCTCAACACACCACTCATGTCAGCCATTATACTACACGCTCTCTTACCGTATTCACGGCATGAGCACTCACACATACCCGCACACATCTCACATCCACCACACAGTGAAATATACACACACACACACACGCTCCTATTCCTCAAACTACTCTGCCCTTATTCTCATATTAAACCCAATAACAAACACATCACTCACATAAGGTTATCCTATAGGATTCCATACAAATACTCACTCCCATCAAACCATCACACATACACACACACAAGTTCCTCCACCCATAATTACCGCTTAATGAATACAAAGCCATACATAGACAGCCTTACTGAAGAGAATGCAACAGCACACATGCATCAAAAGCACTGAGCATGTACGTAATAGTCTTTTAATTACATCTTCCATAAGACCACGTCATCCTCATCGCCTCACTCACAGACGTGTAACAATAATCCACCTCCTCCTCCTTCTCTCCCTGCCCTTATTGAGCTCTTCCATTCGGAGAGAAAAACTGTCAACAACGTGAACTTGTCATCATCATCATCACGTTAAACAAGTCCACTGTTCATTCCATGTTTAGATTAAAACACACACACCCGCCCAACCACACTGCAAACAATCTCAACTAAGTAAGTGAACAATTCAACAGAGAAATACATATAGAGTCTTTCTCTCCTCCTTTCAAACCATCACTATTTACTTAAGCTTGAGTGATTAACATAAAATTAACACAGGCCTTATCCGTTTAAATACAAGTCCAAGAGCCTTATCTCCTCATCCACTCAACCAGAACGTATTGAAGTAACATCATCATCATGTCGAACAGCCCAAAACTAGCAAAATCATGTCATAAAAACCCTATACGCGTATACACAAGACGCAAACAGACTCAAAAGCACACACACATACTACTAGTCCCTTCTTACACAATAATTCCCTCACTTTGCAACCAGTCAGGTGGATCCTGGCTGATTAGTTCTTTACACACTTAAAGACCAGCCTTGGTTATTTTATATAATCATTCTCATCCTGCGAGTTTAAAAAAACTAGCTTGCTTGCTACACAAGCACATACCACATCAGTGTAAATCATTTCCTTTGCATACCTTCTAATAATAAGACCTGCTCCTACCGTACCTCTCACACTCTGACAAACGCAGACACACACACACGCTTCTGTTCTAATAATAATTGCCTTTCCTTTCTTCTCTGTAGTTTAGGTTCAACGACCTCATTATTATGTACGTAATCAGAATAATACACTCTCGAGGCTACATTTTAACTCGATCTGCTGTACAAAAAAATACACGCTTCTCCAACCACGTATAACCTACACATTGAACACACACATTATATACATACACGCATCGCCATGAAAATCTAGCCTTTATGCACGCATACACACACACCAACACATACGCATAACGTAATCTAGCATGCAGTGTGTTGCTACGTGGGTATGCAGCAGCAGGAGAAGCAAATAGCATCACGCAAGGAATCACAAAGTTGGAAGTAGTGAAAGTGAAACGTCCATGTAATAATAATCCCTTGCTCTTCGTCACTCGCTAAATCTAAAACCTCCTCCTACACCTACCTAACCTATACGTAACGTATATACTCAGACTATTCAGTGTAGTCGTCTCCTCCAGTTACCAAGGTGAAAGCTTTCACCATTACTCCTTGAGAGACTTCCAGTCACTTGGCTAATATACACGGTTAACTCATTCACACATACTACATCGCCATGCTTGCCAACATAGATATGTATTATATAAACGGATATAGAACACTACACATTAATTGCTACCCCACATTTCCACCCCAGCTAATAACTCATCCAGGCATTTATTCCTGCGTCTTCTCTAATCAAATCAGCCTTCACTTCACTGCACTACCGTCTCGTTCTCTCTCTCTCTAACATACATCGAACCCCTCTGGAAGAACCGGAAAATTGCTCCGCTGCCATTACAATCTCAAGGTCGACATCCGCCGCCGGAGCCCACATCCTTCTCTCCCCTACTCCTGCTACCGCTCAAGAAAAACAATAACTGACATGGGAAATATACAACTACTGCAGTCTATACCAGGCTTACGGTGCTCGAAAAATACACACATACTACATACAGAAAAGGACTTAGCCCTCATGTACATTTAGAGAGGAGACAGGGGAATTCATCTGTGCCTTACGGTACATAGCCTAACAGAGCAAAAAATATTCGCGTAATTAAAGGGAACCAATCCCGCTGGAATCCTCTTCTACGTGCTTTACACAGTCAGACACAGCACATATACATACTTACAGAGAGAGAATAACTCCGTTTCATCCTTCTACTACCCACCCTTAAAACCTCCTTCCACCTGAGATAACTAACGAAATTGACTCTGAGGCAGCTGGCTTTGGTACCCTAATCATAAGTCCACATATGTGTGAGTGTGCCTTGTACTCCTGGCGCCAGCCTCATATCATTAGAGTTTCTAACGTTTTGGCACAGCTCCCATGTACCTGGAAAACAGTAAGTTGGGATTGGGATCTCCTCATAGACACAAGCACACACGTACACACACCTACGAAAACTAATTAACTCCAAAGCAAATGCTGTATTATTTCCCTTCCTAATGATCCTAACAACAGGATCCGACTTAACAATACGCTCTTCTACCACCACATCTTCAACTAGCTTTCATGGCAGCACTCATACAATCATCTTGTAGCAAAAATAACAACGACAACAACTACTACACAGCTTAACGATTATTCCTTTCATTAGAGGAAACATGGATAAGACCGCACAGTATACTCAAGTTGAAGAATTAAGCACAGTTAAAAACACACATACACACACTTTTCCAATGCCCTAACCCCTCTACTTCCACTCGGAATGAAATGGAACGGAGCGAGCGAGATGATAGAAAGCTCAACGGGAAATCGTCTGTTGGCATTCAACATTGCGGCAGAATGATAATCTATGCAAGAGAAGTAGTACGGAGCTTTAGCGTCTAAATAGACTCCTCTAATCAACAGCATCATCATGAACACAAGAATACACACACTAGTACCATTAGCATAATACTAATGACAACAA
>JAQIWI010001337.1:0-17181 GCA_034698825.1 Deuterosminthurus bicinctus | reverse complement strand
AGGTGAGCCAACAGGGTCAGGTGGGTCAGGTGAGCAGACAGGGTCACGTAGGTCAAGTGAGCAGACAGGGTCAGGTGGGTCAAGTTACTCACTTCCAGTATCTTATACTGGATGCTGCAAATAGTAACATTCCTTCGATTTTTTTTTGCCTTTACCAAAATTTTCTTCCAGAAGTCTGCTACCTTTTCTAGCTACCTAGTTATCATGTCACGCACTTCGCCATACCCATCCAGCACTTAGAAACCCTACAAGCTTCTCCAAAGAGAGGTTAAAATTTGACTTTGAATGATTTCAAAATTAGGAAAAAATTGACGTTCGGAAATTTAAATTTCCAAAAGAGAAATTTCATTTTGCATTTCGGCTATCCAGACTTCAAAAATCCCCAAGGATCCTTCCTTTGCCCCTCTCAACTTCCGCACGTTAAATCTTAGCACGTGAATTTTAAAAATAATTTTATTTCTTTTTTTTATACAGGCCCTTGGCTTGCTGATAGACGGACTCGGTCGCACAAATTAGAACCCCCCGCTCTTTTGATTGACCTAACAGTTGCTTTTGGTGGCTGGAGATCCTGACGATTGTCCGTATTTATTCTATTTATTATAGCTGACTTGATAGACGGGGATGAGTCAACAAGCAGAAAAGCTTCCTCCACGGAAGGTACAAAAAATTGAAAAATCAAATTTATGCAATTGATTACTGTGCACTCAATAACTCTAGGGATCGGTCCCATTCAATGTTAGTCAGATGAGTTTGTAGCGCCGTGCAGTCAGTAAGTCGTTGGCTAAGCAGACCCAAAGTCTGTTCTATTTTCACCCCCATTTTTTGGGGGTTGGAAATTCCGCTTTTAAAAATTTAAATTCTACCAAGGCAAGGGTCCCCCTGTGGTGACTACGAATTTCCTATTTTTAACTCCATAAGAAAAATCGCATTTTAATTTTCGAGCCCAAAACTTAGAAGTCTCTAAGTGGCCTTAAAATGGCAAAGAATTGGTTTTTGAAAGTTGCCAGAAATTTGAAATTTTCATTTACTTGACTCTAAATTTCCTATCCTTTAAGAAGAGTTTGATTTTGAATAATAAGCAACCCAAGCTAAAAATTTGCAAAGGTCCCTAACTCTGATCGGCTAAATTTCACAATATATAGGGTGGACGCATGGTGTATGCTCTAAATTGGCGTCCCGGTGCGCTCTTGTTTGTCATTACGAGACGCTCCAATTTAGTCAAGTGGTCCACCCTAACTTGGCCCAGCGGTCAGTTGTATTTTGGTCTATTGGTTTGCTTTAATCTGGCCAATTCGTCCGCTCAAACTTTGCCAAGGAGTCAGGTCCAAACTAGGGCAAAAGCACGGGACTGCTGTAGCCTGGCCCAGCGTTCCATTCTAACTTTGTCCCGTGGAGCCGTATGCTGAACTTTAATTTAACCTATCGGTGCCTTTTTACCTGGTCACATGGTGTGCACTTGGCCGCGTTGTTTTTGTGTATTTCACTTGCGGCAATTCGATCTAATTTGATAAAAGTAACTCGCCCTTCAAGTGTTCTGGTCATTCGCTGCAAGTTACACGCAATGGCTCACAATCGCCTGAATCCGCCCGTTGGCACGATTGCATGTAAACTGTTTTTAACATAAGTCTAAGTAGAACATTTTCGCGACAAAACATGCAAGCTGGTCCACGTGTTACACAATCTCAAAGCCTTCCTCTGATGCTCACCAGTAACTGTGCCATTTTCTACATGTTGACTCAGCATGCACACAAAATAAATAAAACTGAAATGGAAATGAATAATCAAAATTGAAATTTATTTGACTACATCCCTCCCGCATCACTCGCACAAGACACAATCCTCATTAAAATTTACTTGGGTTAGTAGAGGTTCTGAGCTAGAAGTCGAACATTCTCTGTATGTCTTGGCTCACAATCGTGGCAGTAATAAAAACCAACAGATACTGCGACATTGTCTACACATGACCCATTGTGGAACCATCTTCTGCAAAAGCAACACATGATGACGTCTTCATAATTAGTTCCAGTACTTTGATTGCAATTTTCAAAGTCACATTGCCTTTTCTTGAATTGCTTGTCACCAATTGCTTCCTTAACTCTGCTCAAATAGCTTCCATTTTTAATAAATATGGGCGGCATTGGCAAACATTTCAAGAAATTTGCCAAGCTTGTTCGTTGCGAGGGTGTAAGACGAAAAGTCTGTTGTCCACCACGAAGCTTGATTCTGTCGCCAGGGGCATTTCCTAAGCATTTTGCAATCCACTTGCGCATTACTTTGATTGAAACTGCACCAGCAGACCTCCAAAATTGTTGTCTTGAGCACACAGAAAATGCATTGAGAATGCACAAAACTCCACTTGATACAGTATCTTCCTGCACGGTCATGTTTTCCTCTAACAAAAATGTCCAATCAAACTCATTCGGATATTCTGCAACAAGTTGGGACGCCAGCACCATTCTCATAAGTGACTCAAAAAGATCATCAGTAGAAACAGAAGTAATCGAGGCTGAATTAATTATCAAAATCTCTTTTGACCTCCAAATTATAACGCCTAGTGCGAACTGGCTCCCTCCAGAAATCAGCATTGGAACGAGGACAACATCAGAATTTAAAGCTTGAGAACGCTGTGCCCAAGAAACGAGCTTTCGTAGAGAATCGAAGCTATTTTGTTGTGCATTTTCAAAATCGTGGGTGCTGCCAAAAGCAATATTTTCTTCCAAATCGTGAACCTTAATCCACAAAGCACACGCATTGTTTACAGTTTCTTTTGACAGCATCCCGTTACCAAAAAGACTTTTTCGGTTCCCTTTATAAATCGTGGCAGGAATTTTGACATCAGCAGTTGGAAGCATGAACAGTTCGGGAGTTTCATGCGCGATTGTCCATTCACCTGCAACGTATACTTTTTTAGTACAGTCAGTCTAACCACAAATTAAAAATATTGAATCCACACCTGTTGTGCTGGCTCTACTCGCCGTGCTTGCTAGAAATGATTGCTCGGAGTAGAAATGCAATCCTTGTCGGTCGTCTTCGTCCTCGGAGTCTTGAAATGCGCTTGGATTCATAGAACAATGTGAATCCAATACCAGACGAGACCTTTTGAGTATTGGAGTTGATGTCATCAAATCATCGTTTTCTACTTGCTCGATATTACTCTCCATGGCATCATCTTCTTCCTCAAGTACTGTTTCACGTTGTACTACACGAGAATCCGGTGCTGGTATAACGTCGTTTACATTGATTGGTGCAACTTTTTTCCTGCCAGAGGGACCCTTTGTTTTCCTGGTCTTTTTACGCAATGTTGAAAGCTTGTAAGTGGTACGATTGACCTCAATATTTTTCTTTGTCACTATTAAGTACGCTTCCTTGTGAAAGCACAGCCCAGGTCCCTCACATGAACATATCAGCCGTCCTGCATCATCCTCTTTCACGAAGGCCGTTTTGCCATCGTAAGGCCCAGTAACTGTAAATGAAAGGTTCTGAGAGTTCAGGGTCACATAGTTCATGTCGCAAGCCATTCTGGCCAAGGCTTTAGCACTTCTTACGGTAACTGTTTCTGGTACTAGTCGCTCATTTGATTCATAAGTTTCTCGAAATTTTTCAAGAAATTTTTCTTCGGTCCAGTAAGCATAAGTTGGCAAATTGAATCCTGGACGGCGTTTTTTATACTGAATCTTTGGGTGGTAATTTCCGAGTCCCTTATAAGCGCGGTCAAACTCTCCAAGATATGACATTGTCAAATTGAAAAGGTTCATTACGATAGAATCCAGACGAAGTGTTTTCCACTGAGCTGAGTGCTTCAGAACTGAATTCAAGCTTTCAATAAAATTTGACGTAGCCTCAATGTCCGAAAATGCGGGAAACTGCTTCGTGAAAAAGCGAGCCGCGCGTTTCATGTCCTTCTTCAGATGTGATTCCGCATAGTCAACAAACGCTTGTGACCAAGTGTCTTCCATATTGTTGTACATTTCATTGAACTCATTTTCTGTTTCACATTGTAGTAATTTGTCGATTTCCCTCACGTAAGTAGACACATCAACCGATGGAGCTTTGTTGTCTAAAAGCCACTGTTTAACATCTCGCTTAATGTGGACCGTGCAAGGAACATGGTGAAAGCTTTCTCCAGACTTCCCAAGAGAATCAAACATTCCTTTTAGCAATCCCGCCTCCCTGTCGGATACAATTGGTACTGTCATAGGCAAAGTTTCCAAAGGCAGTAACGTTTTCATGGTGTCCCAAAAGAACTTGTGAACTGTATGAGTTCGGCGCTCGTGAACCAGAAATGCGCATGGGAAAATAGGATTTCCTTCCAAGAATGCATTTCTAACTACCAAAGGAGACACATAAGCATCAGCCAAGCTAAAAGTGGTATCCAGTCCAATACAGAGCGGCAACTGCTTCGAATAATCCGAGGCTTCTTTGATGAGGGCTTTAGTAAGGTTAAGGGCTTCGGTATCAGCCAAGATGATTGCTTCTCTATCCAGTAGTTTCATTTCTCGTATGAAATCTCCCAGCATCTTAGAGCGTCCCATAAGGTAAACGGCCAGGATTTCGTCTTCATGGACACGGTTTTTTGTGCGCAACGAATGCATTTCATTCTGGACTTGTTTCTTATTTCGAGGTCCTACAACTTCTTGCCTTTGCTGAAAAAAAGGATCTTGAGCAGCTACGTTTTGCATGGACTTTCTGTACACAAGCATAGGCTCCTTTCCACTCTGGTGAGCCATCTGGCGGATGGAAGCTCTACACTCAGCAGTGTTTGATGTGAAAGTAGTTTGTTTGTCATGGGAGTTTCCATGAGATCTTGGCGTCCAAATTGTTTCATCACCTGCCAAAATAGGAATAAAAATGTCGTTTGAACTTCTTGGAATATAGTGACACCTCATGTTAAACAGGCAATGTGAACAACTACCCAACCGTCTCACCTGAATACCATAGAAGCTTTATCTTATTTGGTCTGCCTGAATGCTTCCGTAAAGATACGGTGTGCTTTTTGAAGCCTGGGATAATCTTTTTCTTTACGTCCCTCAGTTGGAAAGTAATGCGATCAAGCTTTGATTTGAACCGAGAGTTATTGTAGGACGACGCCATGCCCGTATATCCATCCCTTCTGTAATCTTCATCCAGTAGATTTTTGCAGCGGTAAAGAAATACTTCTCCACCTTTTGGCCTTATCGGTGGTATGGTCATAATAAAGTCTTTCAACTTGTCATTCTCAGCTTTTTTAAGCCAATTAGCGAGTCTGTCTTCAGACGGTTCTTCATTTTCCTCCAAAGTCCGGAAAACTACGTTTGGTGTAGTTAAATCAGGCTGCTCATTTATTTCTTCTTCAGTGTTCACATGGTCTTCATTAGTTCTAGAATTAGTATGAAGATCAGATGTGTCAACAAATGGCATAACAGCATTAGAGCAGCCTGCTATTTGCTCGTCGTAGTCTTGGAGCATTTCCATCGAATTTGCAGATTCAGAGCCTGCTGGAATCCAACGAAGTTGACAGTTA
Source organism: Deuterosminthurus bicinctus (assembly GCA_034698825.1). NCBI lineage: Eukaryota > Metazoa > Arthropoda > Collembola > Symphypleona > Bourletiellidae > Deuterosminthurus > Deuterosminthurus bicinctus. The sequence goes on along the minus strand of JAQIWI010001337.1, from coordinate 11,681 downwards.
TTTTTATTCTCAACAATATGCCCAAAACAAGATTTCGCATTCATAATTTTGCTCACCTATAACATTTGTCATTATTTATGCTTAGTAACTGAATCAACCCCGTAAGTTAAGCCTGCCATAGTTGAAAGAAGACAAAAATAACGACATGCGTCCCATCAGCGTTGTAAAATTTTATGATGCAGGTACTAAAGACATTAATTATTTAGGCGCACTTGTACTTGTTTTATAATGGCGTCAATAATTTTTCCACAAACAGTTTAGAAGACTACTTTAAAGGCGTGCTTATTCTGATTTATTTTGGATAATCCGTTGATATAATTCGGAAGAAGAGAAGATGCAAAAAGTTTTGATTTGGAGCGCGCGCGCTCCAGGATTTCTACACTGCGCGGTGCAAGCTCAAAGACAAAACCTTGTTCAGGGAATACATGTGTAAGTTATGAACAGCTTGCCTGTTGCCGCTAGCAAAACATTTAATCGATGAAATGTTTTCTATGTCAAAATTATTCATTTCATTTCTGACTTTTGTTGCACTCCAGTGATAATTTCCGTGGTTGGACGAATGCCGGTACATGGTGTAATGAATCTTGGCACTACGCATCTCGCAATAGACTTGATCAGGATCCATCTGATTTGGGCGTCCATCTCCTAACGACATATCGAGACTCCTGATGCTGTAGTCAGAAGCCTCCTGACTACGGCTTGACCAAAAAATTGACAAAAAGTTTTGTTTTCTGTTGAAAATTTCAAGTACGGACTTGGGAAACTTTGTCGGAGTAAGCTTCCTTCAGCGTTCTATATTATTCCGAATTACTAGTTGTACTTGATAAGTCGATGATAATGGGTACTGATTCAAATTTTTTTTCAAGAAATGACATTGTATAGACTATACAACATGTCTACGCAGTCAATGGGTGTCTACACAGACCTCTTGAAGAAGTTTCTGTGACGAAGAGATCCGATGATTGAAGTAATGGCCTTAAAAATAGGTTTTTATTTGAACATCATTAAACTTGATGTATAGTTGCTGCTCGAGCCAATTCCTTTGATTTGAATTTTCTTTTTTTTTGCTTCAGTCAAACGAACTCTGTCCTTTGAGCAAATAGTGTCAATATTGACAGCTTTTCAAAGCGTGTCCCCTATTAATATTTACTGTGTTTGGACACCAACAATTACTACGCAATCTTTTGCTCTTTGCCCGTTGTATCCCAAGAGAAGCAACACTACTGGAAAGTTTGGAGCAAAGTCATTCATGTGTGTCTCGCTTTAGAATTAGACAACAACGGTCAAGGGTCCAACAAATCGGTTTAACTGTTGATAAGGCTGATATGCTTTTAAAAATTGAAATTCTACCAAGGGTCTCCCTTTCGGTGACTGGAAATTTCCCATGTTAAACTCCGAATTGAATTCAAAGCCTAAAAACAGCATGCCAGCACCACCAAAAATGTTCAACGCTTGAGCTGGTGGGAACTTGCCGGTTGTGAGAGATGACAAATCCGTTGAACAACATGATGCCTCATCTGCTTCTTACTCATGGACAAGAACGGGCTCATTAATGACCAAGCTTTTCCCATCGTACTTGATGTTTTTATGGTGAGAATCTCCTGGGCTTAGTCGTCTGAATAGTTGCATATTTGACCAGCTGGAGCCCTTGTAAAATTATTGCCAGAGACTAGACGGAAAATGCCCTTCATCTTGTACATTATTAGCTATCAAAACCGCACGCATAACGTTGCATACAATTAAGCTTCATTATGCAAGAACTCGGCTCGGCTCCATTCCATCTTCAAGCCATAAATTCAATTCCTTTACAGCTTCAGAGAGAAAGGTCTTCTGCTGGTGCAGCAATTCTCAGTCAGAAAACTGCTGCCTGTATTGTCGTAAAAAATAGAAGCTCAAGTTTGTTTTATAAGTATTGTATCATATTGCTGCTGTAAGGTCTCATGCACTATGTGCGAATAGTCCGACAATAAACGAAAAAAAAATCTCAGTCAGTGTTCTGCTTCTCGGCCTCAGCTGGATTTCCCATGTTAATTCCCATAAGAAAATGTCTATTTGAGATTTGACGTAGAAACTGACTTGTGGGTCGCCGTATTATTGATCACTGGACCAAATAATCTGGGAGCAATTCCTTTGAGTCATACCTGCACCTTTTTTATAAATGTGGCAAAGGGAAAAGGAATCTGTAACGACCAGAGCAGCGATGATGATGATGATGATTCCCGTCATTTCTGCCTTTTTACTATGTGAGCGCACTTGCCAAACTGATGGAATTTTTTCCCCATACTTCGGGTGACCCACAGTCTGTGGGTCACCCGAAGTATCGCGTTTTTTGGAATTTTAACTTGTTTGAGTGACTTTGAGCGTGCAGTTGTTACTGTTGTATTTTAACCTGTTTTATTTCTATCGAAGAGTTATTTTTAAACATTACACGATATTTGAATGCTCGACGACTATAATGGAAAATACGTACATTAAGAGCTGTGCACCATTGCTAGGCTTAAAATTTTTGAGCATGCGCAAAATTGAATGGCGAATTTTAAACAGGTGCAAAAGATTAGCATGTTCAGCTCGGGCAAAACCAATTGGTGGGTTTATCGCATGCGCAAAAGAAAATGATTGTTTTGTACATGCGCAAACCAAATGACGGATTTTGGAACATGTGTCAAACAAAATGGTGGATTGTGGTACATGTGCAAAATTCATGGCGGTTAGCCTCCCCCTCAGAAATTTGCGCGCTACAACACAGCTACCACGTCATTCTGCTGCAGTGAATATTGGTCTTGTCGATCAACAAAATACAGAAAATTTTGTTGTTGAAAATAGTTTGAAACTAGTGTTCGTACCGATTACGAGTAGTACCCGTGAATATTCGAGTAAGTACAAGTATTCTTCGAGTTGGGTAAGCCGTAATACCCGCTCGAATACAATGATTATATACTTGAGTAAGTTCAGGGCTCACCTGACCCACCTGACGCACCTGACGCACCTGACCATGTTGGACCACCTGACGCACCTGACCATGTTGGCTCACCTGACCCACCTGACCCTGTTTGCTCACCTGACCCACCTGACCCTGTCTGCTCACCTGACCCACCCAACGATTTGTCAGGTGCACCTGACCACCTGACTCACCTGACCCACCTGACTGTTAGACAGACCCAGAGAGCGGGCTGAAGTGACTCCGTTGGATTGTCTCACAAACCAACTCATCCACGTCACCTGCCACACAAATAACCAGAAAAATTGTAGGCATTTTTGTTATTCTTCAAGTTAAGTGTTATTAATTAATAAGAAATCTTGGATTTTTATTTCGAGCTCAATACTAAAATGTCTTTTCAAGTCTTTTTTAGCCTAAAAACTTAAAAAATTGTATTTTGAAAATTATAAATTTTCATGGGGCCCCCCTTTAGTTTCAGCACCTGAAACGAAATCTTTGTCTAACTCACATTTGCTTCGTTCTGACGCGACTGCGTCGAGTTAAATTATTATTGAGACGATTTGGAGAGTTCAGACTTTAGGCAGAGGCACCTCGATTGTTAGAGAAAATCCATACAGTCGACTTAAAATTAGTGAATTTTTGTGCAATATTTTGCCCTTAAGATTCACTGCACGTAAGTATATTCAGCAGCACTTCTGTGATGCACAGGGTGGGCCAGGGGAAGGTTTACACACTTAGTACATTTAGTAAATTTTTCCCAGCTATACATCCGAGAATGATTATCATTGAGGCATTTGGAGCACATTAAGTTGAAAGCTGAGAGTTCAGGAAATGTGCCTGAACAGTAAAAAGGTGACCTCAAGTGCGAATCCCGAATTTGCAGCAGGTTTTCGAACATTTTCATTCCCTCTTTTTACTCGAAATTGTCCCTGAGAGCACAATTTTATTCGTCAAGATTTATTGGAAAGAATGTTACCAAAAAATCAATCTATTCCATAAATAGCGTCCCACTTTTTACATTTAAGGTCTATCTCCTCCTAGACCTCTGAGGCAATTACTATATGTGGTACATCATTCAAAATATATATACTTCAAGGTGAAAGACACAAAATTTCAAATTTATGCCCAAAACAATTTAAAAATCTTGGCCAAAGATCAAAGTGATGTTTTGATTTTTTTAGTAAATATAGTTGCTTCACACAGTACAGTTTTTATAATTTTAAATTTTCGCCCTGAACATTTTTTAAATTCGGACTGAATCTGAATGCAGTGTGTTACTTGTACTCGCCGACACATCGAAAATAATATAGCAAGTACTATAAAATCGTCGTCGAGCGTGTATGGTTTAAAACGGACAGATCATCTAGCGCTTCACAAGAGCTGTCCAGGGAAATGATGATGATCTTGGATGAAAGCCAAGGTCATCCGAGGTCCCCCGATGCGTAGTTTGGGCGATACAGGGGTCCAAAGTTGTAGTAGATTTGGGGCCTACTGAGATTTAGTGAAGGAGCACTGGCTAACAGCAGTGCATAAGCAATGCTATGTCGGCTGGATACACGGTGTTTTGCATACATGGCTCCTGGTTGTAAAAAAAAAGTACACATTTCTAACTTGTGCTTGTGAATGTGAAGAAAAGGAGGAAGGATTACTGCGAAGGAAGGAGATGAAGCGGAAATTTGAATATGTGTGTGAGAAAAACATTGTACGTGAGTAAGGTCAAGTTTTATTTTTATTATTAATTCTTCAACTTCTGATCGTGCCCCTCTCTACGGCAATGTTAATTATTAATTATTACTATTAATTCTTCTTCTTCTCACCCCGCCCATCCCCAAATGTGCCCCAGGTCCCCACCAAACTTACCCCATTGTATATTTTTCTTATAATTTTTGTTTTTTTTAATGTTTTTGAAGCGGTAGGTCTTTCAGTATTATTGAGGACAATTAATGAAATTAAAATTCGAATTATGCTTATTAAAGGAACAGAATATGTACTTAAATGAAGATATCATTTTCAGCAAAACAATTTGGCCATGTTTCCAGTTTTTCACACACAGACGTCAGTTGTGTAATTAGATTCGTAGTCACCTTTGAATGTGTTCGGTGCGAAAGTCCATTTAATTATTTGCATGCAAAAAACGAATCAAAAAATGCTTTCAGTTGTAGTCGTGTGATATATTCTTACAGTCGGGGATGCGTTTATCTATGCTTATTGTAGATCACACTAAGTATTTGCCTGTACGACGTTTAGAGTCTTTTTGAATCGTTTTTGATCATTTGTGAAAGTATTTCTTTGCATTTCCACTCCGCTCAAATGGATATTAATTATGTGGTAAGAAATTATTATATCAGAAACAGGATACGAAGAAGAAATTGCCTGCTACTATTGTATGCAGTTTAACTTTGCACATTAAGGTCTTTCTAGCAGCGCTACAATTTTTATTGTTTGCTACGATTCATGTCACATGACTCCTCTTAAGATTTATTCAGACAGCACACAATTTCTTTTCCCGTTGTCCTTCACGTACGCGAACATGAAATATGTCTTTGCACGTATATAATCATCCCCCTGTACAATAACATGTATTTCTACACATCTACCATTTTTCCTAGCTCTATATGCTCACAGTTCCTTTGTTATGCTGTGATGCCTTGCTCTATCTATCGAATTAATTTGGTCTTGTACATGCAACCCTCTCCTCTCTATATGTCCCTCTCCCATGTGTATTTCTTCTTCTATTTGCTAGTCATATATTAGTGCGAGCGTACCAGCAGCGTTGTCTAGTGGTGTTTTTGTTGCTGAACATGAGAAGCCACCGACGTCACGTTCATTTTATGTCGTGTATGTTTTGTTGTAGCGTTTTCATATAATATTTGTTACACTATTATGTAGTAGTGTTACGTTGGTTGCATTCCTGACAGAATGTAATTTTTGTGTTTTTTCGTTGCACTTTCGTTATGCAAGAGCCAATCATGGTCAACTTTGAAAGCACTACGACCAGGGCATATCGTCCTATTCATTCGTGTGAGAGTTTAACGAAGTAAGACCTCAGTCAAAGGCACTATCAATTTGTAGATAATCATAACAGTAGTCTATTTTAAATTATTTGCTATTTATTTAACCGCGCACGGATATCAAAAGAGAGCCAAAAATTTGAAATACAGCTGCCGAAAATTTTCAAAATTTTGGGTTTTCTCTTAAGGTAACCAAACAAGTTCTGTGAACTCTTGGGTTTGTTTGGAATGGTTTTCTCCACATGTCATCATTTTAGAAGAAACAGACGTCCAAAGTTTTAAAAATGGTCCAAAATGTTCTTTTTTCTGTGAGTCCAGTTTCTGAATTAGTAATCATCACGCCAACTGCCTCAGATCTTCAAATTTTTTCTAGTTTAAAAGCGTAAACCCAACCCTGGCCCACCCTACGCATTATGACCATCACTGAACCACTGCTGCTGCTGCCATGATCCGCTTACGAAGCCTATGATCTCTCAGTCAGTACAACGGTAGGATTGTGCTGGGTTACCCCGCTTTTGAATTTATTTTGAAAAAATTCATTTATTACAGAACAGCAAATTTTTATGACAACATGACACGTACGTTTTTAAACAAATTATTTCGAAACTGTAAAGGTAAACGATTGAAACATTATTTCAACCATGAAAGGGGTGGAACGAATTTCAGCATACTTATAAACTGGAATCCTAGAAAAGTTAATTTGCGGTTAGATTAATTTCTCTATGATGCCCTTTTTGGGACATTCTCATTAGCCAAGAATTTTCCTAAACAATTTTTCTAAATAGGTCAATAATGTCACACTGCTTTGTAAGAGAAGTCTTATACTTGCGTTGGGTCAAATGCCTTTGGCATTATTACTATAATTAGTATTCGATGTAAATGAATGGAATGAACTTGGGACTGGGAGGAAGAATGGGTGGTTTCATACGTGGAAGATATTTAAACTGTCTACAACATTGGAGATGCTTTGATAGAGAAAGACACAGGGGAAGCTCGTGTCTGGCAAAACGAGCTACAGTAAGGAACTGCTTGCAAAGAGCGTTGGCAAGAGCATGAAAGCTACGCAGAATTCCAAAGAATTGAGTCTTCCACTGAAAAGTTTACAGGAAAACAATGAGACAGGCACGAAGAGAATAATACAATTATTGTATAAGAACAAAAGCGACCCATGAACCTCTCCTCCCAGCCATAAAGTCATTCTGAGCTTTACTTCTCAACAGTCGGTAGCACACTAACTGCCGGCTTCTCCCATACTACTCCGTATGTTGGGGTACCAGTAGGTTGTCATGTTTTTGCCATCCAAACAACACGAAGTGAATACTGTTGAAATAGCCAGCATGAAATCGATTAGAGACTCATGTCTAAAAGAACTTAGCGGTCATAGTTTTCCGGTAATATTTATTATTACTATTAGAAATTAAGAAAGAAAATAATTATTGGAAGATTGTTCATTGCAGTCATTGGAATGTCGATCTCTATGAGACTGCTTATTCGGTACCAGTTGACTGGACTCTATGGATATCCTGCTGACTTAAGGAGTTGGAGATATTTTGCTCATCAATGCCTGTAATCTCCAAAGCACTTCACACGGATAATGTGTGACCGGAAATGGAACTGAATTCGAAGGAGTCGAAATTACACTCTTCAAACTCATGGCCAATCAACACGACGAGATTGGAGAGCTCCTATGACAATTTCACAAAACGGTGTAGGCGAGATGCCATTCAAAGGTCTGTGAAAGGACGGCTGAACTAACTCGTATAATGATACAACATGCTTAGTAGATGGCGACCAGTATGATGTTGTATCAATTGGAAAATTTACGCAACACTGGTGACGACATAACGTGGTCGTTTTTAATTACAATGAACCAAATAATATAGAAAATCCATCTGTGGAGGAAGAGAATCTAATTGGTTCTGACGCTAGCTAGTTATACTTTTATACTTGTGTTAAATGATGACATGCTTCCCATAAACATGACATCCTTTGGAAAAGACCACAATTGTCACCCATTCTACAAGCACGTAGTACAAACAAATGCAGTGGCCACTGGCCAATCTTCGCTTTGTTGATAAGTGGCATGCATATTTTTGTTAAACGTTGTTGACCTGACATTTCCGACATTGATGAACTTTAAGTCTGGTTTCCATAAAAACACGAAATTACTGTGCAAATGTTTTAAGGCGTATTGCAATAAAGATATCTGCTGAAAGCATTCATATTCTACAATTATTTGTGATTTGGACTTTTGAAATTCAGAAAACGAAATAAAAGGCACTTCCAATTCCCATTAATTGTCCAGTTTTTTAATCGTTCAAGTTTTCACTTCATCTGGCTGCACTACTGGTGCGCAGTTCCACGCCTGAACAGATGGTTACAGTTAAACCTTCATAGGAACAATGTTTGTTTAGGTCATGATTCATTCAAGGTCCGATATGGGAATAGCAGCATAAATGCATAGTGACTCATCCCAAACTATCCAGTTGCTGGAGTGAATCCGAATTTAGTGCAGCCTTTTAAAATGCTTACATGAAAGCCCATTGATTCAAGCCCACATGTCAAAGAATCTGAGTGCTATAGTGACCGGGGAAAGCTATATTTGGTAAGCATGACTCATAAACAAACTCAAGGGGCTTACTGAGTTTACATGAGATTCTCAGAGGTTGCATAAAGTGTTCGCTTATTTCACCGCAAATGGTCGTAATAAATCAAGAACTTGCAACAGTAGAGCGAAATATTCAGCTGGTGTCGTCCAGGGATGAAACTCGACTTGGACCCATTTGCGCCGCCATGAAAACTCGTTTTGCATGAGTTGAAATGCAGCAGCCACTCAGCTACATTGCGTACTCCCAACCTGGGACTTCGTACCTTGTCCTAAACAAACAATATGTACGAGTAAATAAATTAACTCTGCTTGAACAGCCAGCTATGACCTCATCGTTTTTGTCGTACGAATTTCGTCCTTAATCTACAGTCAAAAATAGTGACGTCACCGTCCTATCAAGGGACCAAATATTTTTATAAACCTTACCTTAAAATTCTTGGCTATGACTCTTCTCCTCTTGGTATATAAAAGCCATGGGTTTTAATTTCCAAGTCATTCCAACGCCTGATTCTGAACTGCTCAACAACAAGAAAATTTCATTTCAACCAAGTAATACAACTTCTCAAGTCAACATGGCTGCTACTAGTTTTGCCACGAGCACGGTAAACACATTGATTTTTTGAAAATTTTCGTAATTTTTTCCTTTTATTTTATTAGTTGAACATATTCCTGTTTACTTTACATGTAGGATTTGGAGGAGCAGCGCTGTGAGCTAGGCCAAAGACGGAGGCGCAATTCTACAGTTCTCGTGGAGGTAGATCTGACGAATGAAATATCTTTGCCAAAGTTTATGCTGATTTTGGGAGCAACAATTTTTATAAGCCTAGTGACACTGACCGTTCTCATTTGTCTTGAGAAAAAAGCTGTTAGTCTAGAAAACAACAAAGGCATCCATTTAGAGAGCACAACTGTGAGTGTTTCAACAACAACTGAGAATGTTGTGGTGAAATCTCGTAGTCCAGCTCAAGTCGCTTTTTCCAGTCCCGAAGATACGAAAAATGTTGAAAAGAGTAAGTACAAAAAATTTCTGCCGTGCCTTATTCATGAGCACTCGTACTCACATTGCATTGCTTTATGTTTTAGATTGTGGGGGAATGGTAGATGTCGAGATGAATGGGGGAACTCAAATTCAGTTAAATTTTTCAAGGCGGCTCCATCCAGAAATCTGCACATGGATTATCAAGGCAGACGCCAGGTTTGTCAACTTAAGATGGAGCCACAGCACACATATAAAGATTCCCAGAGATGAACTTCTCGTGGGGGAGGTAGCTGACAACGAGTTACATTATTGCCAAAAAATGTAAAATATTCAAACGAATCAATAACTTAGCTTAATAAAAATTTTCATTCCCGTCAGAATTTTCCCGAATTTTTATCTGAACTTGTTCTTTTTTGTTTTATTTTGTCTGTAGCGAACAAAACGGAATGTCAAACGTTGTCCGGACACCAGCAGTTCTTCAGCTCACATCCCGTGTCAGATTTCTCAATGACATTGAAGTCAACAGAAGTCCAGTTATTGGGACAGGTACCCACAAAAGCCAACCCAAAGTGTACAACTATGTGAGCGAGGAGCGAAAAGGGTCATTGGCTATTTTCAACCATGATTTGTTGCTTCCAATGGTCACAGTGTTGGAAAACAACAAAAATTACCCGCTTATGTGCTTCGATGAGAAAAGTGAGCAATGCTGCAATTCTGTCAAGGCGTACAAACTCAACTCCACAGAAGGCCCAAGCTCATGTACTTCAGTACCGTTGTAAGCAAATACTCAAGATTGTACTCAAACTAATCCAAATGATAGGCGGTATTTAATTTTATTTTTAACGCAGATCCGATCGAAGCAGGCAGGGGTCAAACTGGGTCGTGCTGTCCTCATCTCAAGGCGTATCTCGAAGCCAAAACTGCAACTTGAAATGGAAAGAAGCTTAAAATTGTATTTAGAGCGTTTTTAAATCTAAATTTCATTTAGAGATGCATGTATGTAATTTGCTTGTTGAGTAATGTATGTTATTTTTAATTTAAATTTAGTTACGAAAATTAAAAACCATATTAGCCATTGTTTGCACTTCGACAGTCTGCAGTACATACATGGAGTATATGTGCTAAATAAATTAAATGAATACTAAGTAAATAAACATTCAAGTGAATACAATTTCAACTAAGTACTTCTTAGAATTTTAAAATTTCCATGCAGTCGCCCCTTACCTCATGTAAAGTTTAGCATGTATAATTCCATATAAAAAATTACAGTTTTTATTTTGAGCCAAAAGTCAATTAGACTCACAATGAAAATGAGTCCAGTGGCCTGGGCCTCTCCATGGACTTTAGATTATGGGCTGCACTACAGCTACTCTGCCTAATCCAACCTGGGACTTCGTACCTTGTCCTAAACAAACAATATGTATGCGTAAATAAATGAATGCTATTTGAACAGTCAACTATGACCTCATCGTATTTGTCGTACGAATTTCGTCTTTAATCCAGTCAATAGTAGTGACGACACCGTCCTATCAAGGGACCAAATATTTTTATAAACCTTACCTTAAAATTCTTGGCTGTGGCTGTTCTCTCCTTGGTATATAAAAGCCATGGGTTTTAATTTCCAAATCATTCCAATGCCTGATTCTGAACTGCTCAACAACTAGAAAATTTCATTTCAACCAAGTATTCCCTCCAGCATAAAATTACTTCACACTACGGGAATTAAGGTACAACATTACATCATCCAAAATGGCTCTTTCCATTGCTGTTTATATTCTTTGGAGCATTCTTAGCAAATCATTGCTAGAGAACCAAGTTCAGATTTTGACAAGTGTGCAAGAATGTACAATTGCATTAGAGCTGACCAAGTTGGACAGAGCTGCAAATGAATTTAATACTCAACAAGAATCGCGGCAGAATCCGTCCAAAACTTTCGTGGAACGCATCATCGGTGGAACTGGGATTTCAAGCATCGAGCTTTAATTTTTATTGGATACACAGGAAACCCTACAAACAAGTGTGGCTGTAAAATGTAAATGTAATTTTGTAATTAGCTGTATGTAAAACCATTGTATTTGTATTTGGCTTTATTGTCAAGACACCTCAGTGCAGAGCACTGATTTTCAGGGACGGACAATTCTACCG